>JAUUDZ010311840.1:0-28488 GCA_032361705.1 Panulirus versicolor | reverse complement strand
CAATTATTTTGCTAACAATAAACATGATGTTAATTCTTGACGGTATTTTAGATATTATTGGTCTCTGTTATATTCCTTGAATTTTGGGACTAATTCTTTTCAATAGCACAATAATCCTTCAAACCTATCCATGTACACATTGTGCTTTTTTTCAAAACTTCATCACCATATCTAGCATTAGCAAGGTAGTGCCGAGAACAGAGGAAAAAAGGCCACATTCATTCACATCCATTTTCTTGCTGTCATGTGCTATGCACTGAAACCACAGCTTCCTATCCACAACCAGACCTCACAGACCTTTCTACAGTTTATCCCATCCACTGCAAATGTCCTGGTTCAGTCCATTGACTGCATGCTGACCCCTGTATACCACATCATTCTAATTTTCTCTATCCCACACACGCCTTACATTCTCCAGCATATTCAGGCCCCATTTGCTCAAAATCTTTTTCATTCCATCCTTCCATCTCAAATTTGGTTTCCCTGTTTTCCTTGTTCCCTTCACCCCTAACACATACATCTTCTTTGTCAACCTTTCCTCACTCATTTTCTCCGTGTCCAAACTGTTTCAGCACATGTTCTTCAGCTCTCTCAACCATACTATTTCCATTACCACACCTCTCTATTACCCTTTCATTATGTACTTGATGAAACCACCTCACATTACATACTCCTCAAACATTTCATTTCTGACATATCCACCCTTCTCCATATAGCCTTATCTACAGTCCATGGCTTGTATCCATATAATGTTGCTGGAATTACTATACCTTCAAACATACACATTTTTGCCTTCCCAGATAACATTCTCTCTTTCCACACAGTCTTCAGCTCTTCCAGAACCTTTGCCCCCTCACTCATCCCATGACTTACTTCCACTTCAATAGTTCCATTTGCTGCCATGTCCACTCCCAGGTATATAAAACATTTCACTTCATGGTGCTTACATGTGACAAAAAAAGTGTTCTTTGTGATATAAATCTTGAAAGAAATTAGACACTTTAGCTCAGCATAACAGAATCTCATCCTTTTATCTCTGCCCAAAACAGAATTCCCTGACCTGACACTCACTTATGGAATTAACAGTAATTACAGCAGTAAACTAAACTCCTATCCTGTCTCACAACTCATGAAAATGATTGGCTATCTATTTGCTATTGGTTTAGATAATCATATTTGCAACTAACTTCTCATTACAAAGTATCATTCCCCTATGATACGTTCCTTAGCCTTAACTATCTATGTGTCATGGTTGAAAATCTTCTTGTTAAGTCCTCCTCCACTTCAATGGTCTTCACAGTACCATCAAATTACATTAAAAGTTTTGAACTCTGGTACTTACCTGCCCGACAATGGCTTTGCAAAAACTTACCTCCATCCTTAACTCTTCCTGCAAATGACAAAAAATAGGAGACTCCCACTACATCTGCATGACATAAGTTCTTAATAAACTCCATTTCACCAACAGAACAAGAGAAAAGTAAAGCTGGATTCGCTGCATTCAGAATGTCAGACCAATAGACAAACTACCAAGAGAGAAAGACAGACATATAGGTAGAAGGAGAGAGAGAGGCTTAAAAACCACAATAGATAAACAAGTTTCATCAGTCTAAGCCTAGGTTCAACTAGAACTTGATTCAGGTCTAATCAATCACTATCTCACAATTATGCACTATAGTAAGGTGAGTGCCTCAGGGACCCACAAGATGGAATAGTGCACTGAAATGTTGAAATCGACACATGTTTCAACTGCTTGCAAAGAGTTCAGAAGCAACTGTTGGATAAACCATCGAGATTTTGGACCATAAACCTTCAGTGTCATTGGGGGCATCACTAACTAAAGCCTTGAAATGAAAACCTTTTAGTTCTCTCCTTGCTGAGGAAAATGGTCATACCAATGTAAATCTATTACTAGTTCTAAATGAGCTAAAGATAAAGACCTCAAAGCAAATAACGACATGGGCTGCCAAGTGTTAAATGTCCCGACAAAACCAGGGATTACTGTCACTTCCCAACATGGAATAATTACAACTTTAAATTCTACCTTCACTAGATTGTTAAAAATCAATCAGCACAGATCTTAGTCAAAAACAAAACTGCAATGTCTACTGATAAAACAAATCATACACATATTGAATTCATGAAAAGAAACAAAGGTATCTTAAAGCTTAATGTAAAACACTACAGTCAGAAGAATTTCAATATAAAAATGCACTTTATAGAGGGTCAACAATCTCATGATAAAAGCTACAGAAATACTTATGGAAAAAAAAATTACACTGGTTCTAATATTCCATTTCCTACTATGTGCTTAAAGCAATTTGTACATCTACATTAAATCTACAAAAAAGTATATCAAATATCTGTCATTGCAAAATTAAATAATCTTCACAGATAATTGGTTCTACATCTTTTAAATACAGGAGCTAATTCTTTAAACACAAGGAATCTAAGTGAAAGGCATTATCTAATATTTTCAGAAGGAAAAAGTGACTTCCTATTCTCTTTATCATAAAAAGGGAGCATTATCATTCTCATCTAATTTTTTAAAGATTCTTACTGAGCACAAACCAATGTATTAATGGAAATACCCACTTGCATAAACTTTTACCAAGAGAGAAAGATCATAGGAAGTAAATATGAATGAATATGAAATCTGCAGTCCCCCAAAAAAAGTATCATTATACTTGCCATGCTTTGCATTTTGAGAGAGAACAAAGTCTGCCATATTTTCCTAGGTCATATCATGCATTGGTATCTTTGCTCTTTTATCCGGCAAGGGCACATAAGATTGGAAAACTATCGGGTACAATTGGAGGGATGAAGGAATTTCCTTTAATGGAATTACCAGATACTTCTCTATGCCTATTGTCTGCTATCTCTTACATTGAAAACTTCCATGCCTTCTAGTAAAACATACTTGAAGAATGAAAAGACAACAAAAGCCATATACAACTATGAGGCTGATTGAGTTACATAAGTTTTGAATTTAGATGCATACTTCTTCAACATTTGTGGTCATTCATGCCCAAAAGCCCTCCAGCTAAATGAAATTAAGAGAGAATTGGCTTGATAAATCCCTCACAAGCAAAATTATAATGTTATAATAACATGTATACATTTGCTTAACTGTCAAAATTTTCCCCTCACCAAAATAATTTTTCTTACAAAATTATTCAACCATTTTCTTTATCATTTTCTTTCAAAACACCTAATTTCTATTTTTTTCAAAACCACATAAATTTGGTAATGGAACTCATTCCTTTAGCTATATGCAGTTCTTTTCCTACTATAAGTGTGGTGCAAATATGCCTTTAAATGAATATCACCAAAGAAGTGGATCAAACTTATCTCAATAAATAAATATTCACTAATCTTACTTCAAAGAAATAAGTTAAAGGATATTACATAAGAAAGATTAAATAATGTATAAGAAATAAAACAAATTATCAGAAGTACGTACCAACCAAAACAAAACAACTGGAGTAACATCACTTATTTTGAATTTACTAGTATCCACAGGTTATGACACTATTAACCATACTTAACAAGAAATGAAATGTACATTTAATAATCAACATTTAGAAGAAATCCTTTTCAACAATTCCTAGAAATGCTGTGTAATACAATGAATACAGAACTTTTTTAATGCCAACTGAGCCCGACTATAGACTGAAATTATCATTAATTAAATACTTTCATACAATGCAATGATAGTGTCACAGAATTCAATTGTACTAGTAATGCTGTTTTGGGAAGGCTAACATTTTAGTTGAGGTAAAAATTACAATAAAAGCCAATGCCTAATAATAAATGGAAAACAAGTTTTCAAAGGTAAATTATGCTGTAAACCTAAACCAAAGTTCCATCATATTTGCTATATTATTGAGTACAATAAAACTAAACATGGTTTAATTTTGGCTCCTAGCTGAAGTGGAATTCTAGGTATGTTTTGCCACACAGAAAAGTCTTTGAAATTAAAATCAAATAGCAGAGTTCTAACTGAGCTTAAAAATGAGAGGTAATGACAAATAATGCTAAAAATTCATTACCATCACTTACATTTCCTCCACAAAAGAAAAGACTATAATTCTTACTATATATTTCAAAATATTTACCTAATAAATAATTCAGAGGAATTTTTTCTATTTTCAACATAAAGTATGAAAAGACTAACAGAGATTCACAAGCACCAACAGATAAATCAATATCTAAATCATGAGCAGAATCAAACATACAGTGGCCATAAAAAAAGATTAGATTATCATTAAATACGAGGCTTTCATGCATAGGGTTTCATTTGCAGAAAAAATTCCTATTACTCTTTATGGTGAAGATACTCTATATCTAGTAGCACAGTGCAGTCTTCCAAGTCAGCTGAACATATAGTAATTTCAAATATTGGGTGTCAAAAATTGGAAAGGCATACTTTGGCATTAATGCACTAACCTTGGTGACACAGAAATCCACATCTGAAGTGCCACTCCAAAGTTAAGAGTCCACTTTAAAACATCCTAACTACAGACATTTATAATGGTACTGTGTATGATCTCAACATGGCATCTGTGCAGATCTTAATTCCTTGAAGAAAATAAGCTTGATGAAATGAGACTGAATTTTTGTTTTTTTCTCTCTCTAAGAGGAAAGGATTGGAATGAACCTCTCTGTTCATCAAGCAGCAGACAGTCACTGCAATTTTCAATAGATATATATTTCTGCACCCTGGTTCAGGATATTCTGGGAGATAAAAAAATGTTGATAAAAGAGAACTTGTTCCTCTACTGAAGGGCTCATACCTACATGACTCCTTGATGAAAGGAAGCCAAATTCTTGATCTGTGTCAAACCAGAAAACCAGAGAAGAATCAGAAGCAACTCCATCTTTGAGAAGTGCATGTTTTACTGTTTCACATACCATCCTGACTGTTCTTTCATTATCAATGTTTATATGTTCAGTATCATTCAAATGCTTTGGAGGATTACATATGAACACTATCATGCACTGGTCTCTGTTCCATATATCAATCCTCATACTCTGCATCTCTTTTTGTGTAATTACCTATTTCTACCCATTAATAATTACTTACTTGTTCTGTACAGGAGGGAAGTTTACACTCATGGGGTCTTATACACTTTTTTAAATAACTGTGTGCTGTCTGCACTACTTATACCTTCATTCACTGTTCCATTATTCCACCACTTTTTTACTTCAAAATCATTTCTTCATATCTCTTTTAACAAGCTTATTGCTTAATTTCATGTTATGTCCCCTGGTTGTTCTACCCCTATATCTCTTAAAGGACTGTTTACTGTCCACATCATCAATCTGTTTAAAAACAAAGTTTGTGATTTGGTAGCAACCCCTCACTGTTCTCTCTTTTATGGTGGTCAAACTCAGAACCTCTAACCTTTCCCTGTAACTCAGCTCTCTTAATTATGGTAACTCTGGTAACTCTTCTTGACCGTCTCTATTAGCTATCTGTGCTTCTTTAGGTGTGGTGTAGGTTTTCTCATATGCAGATGACCTTACATCACAGAACACTGAAACCACATAGGCAGCAACAACAAACATGCAACACTACATTATAAAAATGGAACAGTGATTCACAAAAACATTTTGCACTTATAATATATTCAAACCCACCACAGTACCTGCAAGAACAAGATGGGGCTTTCTGAGGCCCCATGGTACCAGCAGTCTTTTTGTGTACTTGAAGTACAAAAACAGCCATGTCATGGCAACAATACGAAATACCAACTAAACTCAAGAGCATACCTTAATCTTGGCTTTATGTAAAATGTAAACAACTTGCTGAATACTCCCTTATCAAAGAACTTAAATGCAATTCTAATATATGCAAGCGACATTTGGTCTTATTTGTTCTCCTATGGAGGGACTATGACAACAGGCTAGGGGTGATATCGACTCCTAAGTGTTTCTCAAACATTGCAGAAGCTCATTTGCTGCTAAATAATATTCATATTGAGGTCTTCTTTCAATATGACCCATGTTCAACCCTTTACATCTATCTACTGGGGTTAAATTTCATGTTTTTCCATAGTTTTATCCAATTTCCTTAGCCAACTGATTTTTTGACCATCCATTTCTTTTACTGTTCCCCTTACTGCAGCTACCAGAAATATCCTTTCATCAACTCCTTCACTACAAATTTTAAATAATCTGCAGACACAATTCATTTCCCACACTTTAGAATTTAACTCCTCAATTTGAGAACCTTACCACTTTATTCAGGCCATTAGAGTTCCTCCTTTGTAGAGGTACTTTTCTGCTATTCATATTCTGCACTTTTTCCTAAATACCTCCTCATATACTATAACTATATATTACTACTAAAAAAATGCATGAAAGTTTTCTAAAGTAGATCTTCATAGTGTGTTTTCCATTTGCATTATATGGAAAATACCATACCCATACTGATGGTCTACTGATGTCTTTGACTTCAGTGTGCTTAGTGCTAAGTTTGTAATGCACATTATCAAAATACACTGGGAATGTGCATCTCCAAATACCTTCACCACCATATGAATCCCTGTCTGACCATAGGACATTTACCTATGGCACTCTAAAAGCTAATATTGTCAACTCCTGAGTCATCATCTTTCTTCCTTTATCATTATCATGGATCTGCTCTAAATTACCTCACCTCTCTGAAGGATCTCTGAAGGATTATAAACTATTAGGGCAAATAAGGAGACTTTGTCAACTTTCTGTGATCCCCATCACATTTTTCTCGTTCCCACTCTTCTACTACATAACATTTGGAAAAATTTTAAAAGATCCAACTACAATTCTAAGCTTTAACCTATATCTATGATATCCAGCTGGTCCTTGGCCTTTATTAGACACTCCCATGCTCCCTATTTTCTCTTTTGTGGATGAAGCTGATTCCATCTCAAGATTTACATGAGTTAACATTCCCATACTACCCTTTTAAAGCCTGAACATAAATTTTACAGGCTAATTATACCGTTCCCAATTGTATTTCTGAATTGTTTTTGAGCAGCCTATCTATGAGATCAAGTTTAAGGATTCAGAGTGCCCTTCTGTTCACAAGAGAGAGATAAAGAAGCTAAACCATTACCTTAATCCAAATCCTGTTTCCTTTACAAACAGAAAGGTGGGCATTCAACAAATCTCTGCTGAGGTATCCATGTACATTCTTTTCCTGTCATCCTGAAATCAGGATTAGCCCAAGTTGAGCAACTTTTTCCATGCCCCATCTCCAACAAGTAGAGGTTTTCCTCATTGTGCATGGTCCACTCAACCTACACTCTAAGGGATACCTACTATTCCTCTGCAATTAGTGTTCTTATTCCAAGTTAATAAGGCTTAGCATGCAACTCAGAAAGGAATGCAAAATTAAAGTCACTATATCCCTCAGGAAATCAAAAGGTCACTCCTTCATTGATCCTCCCATTATCTGTGCCTTTTTGCTTTAGAGACTATTCATAAGATATGGACAAAAAAAACTTAAATTTGTTTTTTCTAGAAATGGCATGTTGCACACAGTGCCAATGTTTCTAAGGAAACTTCTAAAATGATCAATTCCAGTAAGACTGCATTTCACTCTACCAATGCACTGTCCATCTTCAAATCCTGAGACTCAGACAACCACCTCTGACAAAGACAGGGTTGATATTTATATGTGGGTCCTCAGAACTCTGAGACTTTCAACCTTCACAAGGATGTTTTAAAAGGAAGTTAATGTACAAAAGTACTTCCTCTAAAGAAAAGAGCATCTATACTGATGGACAACATCAAAGTGTTCCAACATTTTGCCTAACTGGAAACAACAATCTCTTCTACTTCTAAATACCATTGTATGAAACCTGTTTTCTGATGACAGCCAAAAGCCACTAGGGTGTTTGTAACATGTGGGTAAAGTCTAAAGTCCAGGTCCAAGTCCCTAAACCCAGGAGTAACCCTAGGGTAGATAACCTTCTGGTAAAGCATCACTCTGAGGGTTACATCTTCGGTAAACCTTTGCTACCAAACTCAACACTCTCTGATGTAACATATTCAATGAAAGTTTCATGAGCCCACAAAACAGATGCACTCCCTGTTGAATGGTACCTATGAAACTCCCTCCTCCTCTTTCCCAATTAACTTCACCCTAAAGTACTACTCTATCTCAAACACCTGCGCCCAAAATACCAGTCTAAGGAACCTCTCACCGGAGGAGATTGTTAATAAAGAGGGCCTTTGAATTTTTCGTCCATCACTGACACAGTCTAGATCTACAGGACACTGTTTGTGCCACTTAGGGATCTATCAACTCTTTCTAACCCACTATTCATCACTATTTCTACCGTAGGCTCGATTTTCTAATTGGCCTCCATTAACTTGCTCTTCAATGACCTTGCTTACTGGGTGACTCCTGTTAGGATGAAAATGAGTTTTGAACTTGTGAAGTTATTTCAACTTACAAGAAGGAGGCCAATGTGTAAGTTTCCATTCTTTTCTGGCACTCTTTTCCCTATTTACTCTTTTACTTTCTCATATTTCTTGTGGTACAAATAGGGATTTTGTGTTCATTCACACACACTCTGCCTCTGGACTCCACATATCAAGTCACTTCTACAAAGATGAAGGTAGTAAACTGTAACTCATGCAAGAAAATGCTATCCTTCAGTGTCTGGTAGGTTTGCTCACACATTATTTCAAAGATATTACTTCATTATTTCCAAAGAGACCAGGGATCTCTCTTACCTTGCTCACTAACCTCCTCTGTAAGGAGAATAAAAGTAAAAGAAATTCAGAACATGTTTTGTATGAATACAAAGCCTACATAAGTAAACATGTCAATGGGCTGAACCAGGGAGTATGAAGCTGTCGGGGATCACCTTGGCAAGGTCTGTGGGGCCTGGGTGTGAATGTGGGCTTTGGTTTCAGTACATTCTACATGATAGCTAGTGATTAAAAGAGGCCATTTCTTTGTCTGTTCCTGATGCTATCTCACTGATGTGGGAAATAGCAACCACAAATCAAAATATTCAAATATTATTATCCATATCATAATCATGAATAATATAATCATATCACTATTATAGCTACACCTGGGGATAAGGGAGAATGAATACTACCCATGTATCTTCTGAGTGGAGAAAGATACTAAGAGGGAACAGGGGGCCTAAAAATCCTCCCCTCCTGAAACATTACTTTCCAAAAGAAGGAACACAGAATGGAGCCAAGTGAAGTTTTTCCTATAAGGCTCTGTTGGCACTACCCAGTGTATGTGGGAAAGAAACTGCTATCTGCAGGAGGTGACAGTCAAGCATCAACTAGGAAGGTACAACTGTTCTGGTGTTGAAGGGCATAGTGATAGCAGCGCAGTGAACCAGAATCATGGTGCCTGTCAAGTTCCTATTCCTGGCCCTGGTTGCTGTTTTTTTTCTTTCTGTTTCATATATACATGTGTTACTGTAATTCAGAAGATAAAAAAAAACCTCCATTTTACATACCCAACTGCATGCAATTCACACAATTATCCCAATTCACAATTTTCTTTTCTCCCTGTAGACAGGGTTGTAAATGGGCCGCTGACAGGCAGAGGCTCACATCGGACCAATAGCAATTTAACGATCAACAAAATAGGTAGTAAAGAAACTACTTAAATATCTCTTGCATGTCATATGAGATGACTAACAGGAAGATAGGTAGGCTAGAAACATCCCCTTCTCACAATTAACTTTCCAGAAGTAGGAAATGAAGAAAGAAACTGGAGAAGACTTGTCTTCAACTTGTCTTCAAAGGTTCAGGCTGCAGTGTCTGAGAATGTGAGTGACTCTAACCAAGGTGGAAGGAAGGATGAGGAAGATGCTATGTATGATGAGAGAAATCTGGATGTTCTGGCTCAAAATGAAATGAAGGTAAGGGGAAGGGAGTAAGAATGGTTTACAAATGTCAAGAGGCTGAAGTTTGTTGTCTGTGAGAAAAGAAAGGGTGGCATTTTTGATAAAAAAAAAAAAGCTTTGGGGCTATGTGAAAGGGGATCAAGAACTAAATTTAAGACTGTTGTGGGTTACAATGAAGAAGATTATATGAGGTAGGTGAAAATTAGTGCTTATGCACTTGGAAGTTAAAGGATGTTTGAGTTGAACTGAATGACACTTTGACAATTGTGATGCAAAGGACTTAATCCTGCTATTGGACATATCAATGCAAGGATGGGTGATGTGGTAACTAAGGGTATAACTGAGGGACATGGGGTCTCCATTGTAAATGAAAATGGGTAACAGCTAATTGAGTAGTGTGCCAAGATAGAGATGGTGATCAGGAATACATGGTTTAAAATATGTACATGCTTATGTGGGTGAGCAGTTCTAGGGACTAACACACAATTGGATTACGTGCTCATTAACAGGGAATCAACAAGCATACAAAGAATTTGTTTCATGTGAAAGTGCAGAAAGGAGTGGCTGGTGGAATGTCTAATCATTTGGTGAAATTGAGTGTGATGAAGGGAGTGTGACAGTTTTTGGTGGGTTTGGGAAAAGAGAAAGTGAGGTGTGAAGAAAATGGTGACAATACAGGAGGCCTTTGAGCTGAAATACCAAAGGAAACTGAGTGAAGATTGGCATAAGGAAGAGTAAAAATAAAAGTATGAGAATAGAAGAGGAGTGGATGTAATTCATGGAAAGTGTTTGAATGGGTAGGTCAAGAGTGTAGTATGCAGAACACAGAAAATGAAAGTGAGAAAAGTCAGTGAGGCACAGAATAAAGAAGTTAAATATATAAAATAAAGGATAGTATCAGCAGGGAAGAAATAAAAGTCAGTGGGAGGAGTAAAAGAAAAAGGTAGGAGAACTAAGAAAGAGGAAATATGAGACATAGGTTTGGATAATATCTATGAACTAATGGAGAAAAAAAATGATTTGAAAGATGAATTGTGTGAGGAGAACAAAAGAAAATATGGAGGCAATAGTGAGAGGAGCCAATGGAGTTGTGACAGGCAAAAAAGAAGAAGCGAGAAAGAAAATGGGGTGAGTATTTTGAAGATTCAGAATGTTTTAAATAACAGGTAGGTGGCCAAAGCTAGTCTGGGATAAAGTAGCATGCAAACTGGGAAAGTGTTGTGATAAAAAGAAAAAGTATGTGAAAGCCTTGCATAAGATGAAGTATGGGAAAGTGGTGGGAGTAAAAGGGACTGCAATTGAATTTCTTAAGATAGGGTGTAATAGATTTACCAACTGGATAGACAGGCTGTTCAACATTTGTATGGCCCAAGTTGAGGTGCTAGATGCCACAATATGGTAAAATGCATGTATACTACCTTATTAGGGCATGAGAGACAAAAATGAATGTTCAAACAACAGAGTTATAAATCTGCTGATTATACATGGGTAATGTATATGAATGGTGACTGTGAGGATGGTGACATGCACAGAGACTCTGAAAGGCAAGGAGCACAGTACCTCCAGGAGTGGTGAAAGGATGAATGGATTAGGTGTTTTTGAAGAATTTGTGAGAGTAATTGGAAAAGAAGGGGGGGATTTATTACGTGCTACTTATAAATGTATATATACATTTATCTAACTCCTGCCCCAGGAGTCTCTCTTATCTTCTTGAGGTCCCCAAAGCACTCAGGATGTTGGCCACATGCTGGTCAGGATCATAGGTCTTAAAGCGTGATGATGTGTGTGTCTATGTGCAGAAAGTGCAGGGCAACTGAGTAGTAAGTGCTCAGTATCTTGTTTACGGCAGCTACAATGGACCAGAAAGGTCTTGGGATATGTGAAAACAGTGTTTGTAGTGTTGTACAGATGGATGATGTCCAGAGAGTACATAGGAAAGTGTAACTCATGTCTTTCTGAAAAGCGAAGCTATAGATGAACGTGTCTGATGGGGTGGTGTTCCAGACTGAGTTGAGAGGGTGGTTGTTTAATACTTGCCATACCATTTCAATGGGTATGATTTGTCAGTGTTTGTTGGAGGGATATGTCAGCTGATGCTGCTGAAGTGTGAATAAGGGGTAGGTTTTTACTTCTTTTTGGGGGGTTGGTGGCTAGTTAAGAAGTGGATTGGATGGGACTGGTCCAGTGCTGTTGCAAGGAACTAAATGCCAGTAGTCCACATGCAAATGAAGCAGAAAGAAAAGACAGCTATCTGGGTTGGAGGAGTGCAACTTGACAACCACTAAAGTGCTGGTTCACCACATAACTGTCACTAACCCTCCCGATACCCAGGTGGGTAGCAGTGGTAGTATAACTCTCTGATCGTTGGCTGCCTTCCATGCACATACCACATCATTCCAATTCACTCTATTCCTTGCACACCTCTCACCCTCCTGTATGTTCATGCCCAGATCACTCAAATTCTTTTTCAATCCCCTGGGGTAGGGGAGAAAATAATCTACCTCTGTATTCCCTGTGTGTCATAACAGGTGACTAAAGGGGGGAGGAGAGGGAGCTGGAAACCCTCCCCTTCTTGTATTCAAATCTCCAATGGAAGAAGCAGAAGGAGCCAAGCAAGGAGTGTCCATCCTTTTCGAAGGCTCAGGCTTGGGTGCGGCCTTTCTTCATCTTTTCCTGGTGCTACTTTGCTACAGCGGGAAACAGCAATCAAAATACTCACTACATTTCATCCTCACTTCATCTCTACCTGTTATAACTCTCCCCCCCCACTGATGTTCCCATTTTTTAAGACAAGAGAACAAATGTAAACATTGGTGAAGGGGGCAACAGGGGAAGTAATAACAGTTAGTGATAAAGTGAGGAAGAGATGGAGGGAATATTTTGGAAGTTTTGTTGAATGTACTTGATGACTGTGTGGCAAAGGGTGTCTTGGTCAGGGTGGTGTGCAAAGTGAGAGAGCCAGGGAGAGTGGTTTGGTGAAGAGAGAAGAGGTGAAGAAAGCCTTGCAGAAGATAAAATTCAGCAAGGTGGTGGGTCTGGATGGTACTGCAGTTGAATTTATGAAAAGAGGGGGTGACTGTGTTGTTCATTGGTTGATAAGTATATTCAATGTATGTATGGATCATCATGAAGTGCCTCATGATTGGTGGAATGCATGTATACTGCCATTGCACAATGGCAAAAGGGATAAAGGTGAGTGTTCAAATTACAGAGGCATAAGATTGCTAAGAATTCCTGGAAAATTGTATGGGAAGGCATTGATTGAGAGGGTGAAGGCATGTACAGAGCATCAGATTGGGAAGGAGCAGTGTAGGTCAGGCATTTACTTTGAAGAATATAAGTGAGAAATACTTTAAAAAACAGATGAATTTGTATGTAGCATTTATGGATCTGGAGAAAGCATATGATTGGGATGATAGAGATACTTTGTGAAAGGTCTTCAGAATATATGGTGTGAGAGGTAAGCTCCTAGAAGCAGTGAGAAGTCTTCATCAAGGGTGTAAGGCATGTGTATGAGTACGAGACAGGAGAGTGATTGGTTCCCAGTGGAGGTCAGTCTGTGGCAGGGTTGTGTGATGTCTCTATGATTGTTTAATTTGTTTATGGATGGGGTAATTGGGGAGGTAAATGCATGAATCTTGGAGAGGGGGTAAGTTTGCAGTCTGTTGGGGATGAGAGGGCCTCAAGAGTGAGTCAATTGTTGTTCACTGATGATGCACCACCAGAGGCTGATTTGAGTGAGAAACTGCAGAGGTTGATGACTGAGTTGGGAAAAGTGTGTGAAAGGAGGAAGTTGAAAGAAAATGAGAATAAGAGCAAGGTTATTAGGTTCAGCAGGGTTGAGGGACACATTAGTTGGGATGTAAGTTTGAAGGGAAAAAATTGGAGGAAGAGAAGTGTTTTAGATATCTGGGACTGGGCTTGGCAGCAAACAGATCCTTAGAAGTGGAAGTGAATCATAAGGTCATGAGGGGACAAAGGTTCTGGGAGCAATGAAGAATGTGTGGAAAGAGAGAACGTCATCTCGGAGAGCAAAAATGAGTATATTTGAAGGAATAGTAGTTCCAACATTATTATATGGTTGTGAGGCATGGACTAAACATAGAGTTGTAAGGAGGAGGGTGGACATGTTGGAAACGAAATGTTTGAGAACAATATGTGGAGAGGTAATTTGATCGAGTAAGTAATGAAAAAGTAAGAGAGATGTGTTGTAATAAAAGGAGTGTGGTTGAGATAGCAGATGAGGGTGCATTGAAATGGGTTGGACATATGGAACAATTGAATGAGGAAAGGTTGACAAAGAGGATATATGTAACAGAAGTGGAGGGAAAAAGGAGAAGCAGGCGACCAAATTGGAGGAGGGAGGATGGAGTGAAATATATGTTGAGCGATTGGGACCTGAACATGCAGGAGGGTGAGAGGTATCCAAGGAACAGAGTGACTTGGAACAATGTGGTATGACGGGGTTGACATGCAGTCAACGGACTGAACCAACAGACTGGTTCAATCCATTGACAGCACGCTGACCCCAGTATGCCACACCATTCCAATTCACTCTATTCCTTGCACGCCTTTCACCCTCCAGTATGTTCAGACCCCAATCGCTCAAAAACTTTTTCACCCCATCCTTCCACCCCCAATTTGGTCTCCCACTTCTCTTCATTCCCTCCCTCTTTCCATAGCAACTTAAATTCATCACTCCACGACTCACTACTCTTTCTCACCTGTCCACTTCCCACCTTCCACGTCACCCACTTCTCTTGCACATGCCAGCACTGCTTCCCTAAATACTTCCCATTCCTCATCCACAAACCCCAGCTTCATTTACTCTTACTTTCTGCCATTCTACACTCAACCTCTCACAGGATCTTTCCACATGAGCCTACTTCCCAAGCTCACTTACTTTCCCCACCCTCTTCAAATCAACAGCAGTGGTATATTCAGTCACATCTATCAATCTTGTAAATGGGAAACCTTCAAAATTATAATTCTGAGATATTTCATTTGCTATATACTTTTAGGATTTCTACTTTGCCAAGGAAATCCTGTATGTTGCTTGGTTCCCCCACAACACATCTACTGAATCCACTTCAGTCCCCATATGAGAGAATGCATATAGTAGAAATTTCATATGGTGTAATATCAAATAGCTGAGGTATATCTAGCACTTTCATGAGTTCCATTCTTCCCAGCACTGATGCTCAGGCCACAATGCATCTGGCTAATCCACTTCAGTCCCCATATAAGAAAATGTATACAGTAGAAATTACATATAATGGAAAAGTAAATAGCTGAGATATATCTAGCACTTTCATAAGTTCCATTCCTCCCAGAAATGATGCTCAGGCCACATTGCATCTGGCTAATCATTCCCAAAGTCCTTACTGGAGTTATCACTTACCTGGTTCCAGATATGAAGGTGGATAAGGTGGATAGTGGTGCCAAGCCAGTTCCACTATATGCTCATCCTATTTCCCATACTGATGTTGCAAATCATGGAAGACACCTCCACATATTACTAATCATTGTACTAAATTATTCAGTTTTTAACTCATTCCACTACTCTGTCAATACATTATGTTGGAAGTGTGAACCTGCAGCATGTCATATGTCACATTCTACATGTTGTGCATCAAATATGTTACAAAGTATGTCAGGTGTAACATATTACTTGCTACTGGGGTCAAGTGGTTCATGTGTTACAGGCCACACCTGATGTATTACAAGCCACCAAATATCTGTTACACACCACATATTTATGTACCACAGCTTATGTGGGAAAGAAAAAAAGACATGGTCCACAGATCACATGTCAAAGGATAAAGGTCATGAGTCACACATCAGGTGTTACAAAACAGAGGCAATGTTATCTATCAGAAGTCAAATGTTACAAGCCACAGTTCATGTATCATACTCCATACATAATGAATCACATGTCATATTCTAAAAGCTAAAGGTAATGGAATATTTTTGAAATGCCAAATATAAAGATGACCTATTTGTCATGAATTATATTTTATGTTTTGGTAACTTGTCATATGACAAGTCAAAAGTCAAGAATTATAGAACATGTGTTATATGTTACAACCAGAAGACAAAGTATCATAGATACAATAAAGGACACATATATATATGCTACAAGCCATAAGTCACATGTTATACATGAGAGGGTTATGTATCCCATATGTTATTAGTCATAATTCATGAATTAATGGCTAAAAGTCATATTACTAACCAAAGGTCATATGTTATAGGTAATGTATCATACCACAAGTCACGTCATAAGGCATGTTTGCCATGCTACATGTAAGTTCAACACCAAAGGTTATGTAGGTTACATGACATAGGTCATATGCTACATGCCTGAGGTAATGTGTCCTTTTCATGGTCATCTGTCAGGGTAATGATCAAAGATCATGATAAGTCACAGGAAATGCACTGCATTCCACAGGTTTTAAATCAGCATCCATTGTCAGGTGAAAAGTAAGATGTCATAGACCAGAAGTCATGTACTTGCCAGATGTCATGTTTCAGATGACATGACAATTGTAACAGCACACACAGAATGTGTTCACAAAATCAAGTGACATCTGTCATTGGCAATGGGTCTCAACATTACTGACCCTATGATGTTGCATACCATGGGTCACGATGAAAACCACACAACCTATGCCAAAGGCCACAGATATGTTACAAACCACATGATATGTATCCCTGGCTACAGTTCATGTCATACAGATGACAAAAGTCACAAGCCACAGGTCATGTTAAAGACCACATAGTGCATCAAATGACATGATTAATTTAAAGATTAATTGAAACATCACATACCACATGATATGTAACAGGACACAATGGGTCAGAAGTCTTAAGTTGCATGTCAGAAGTCCCAGGTCATCATACATCATGGGATAAACCACCAACCACCAACGTTATATGTTTAAAGCAATATACATAGGTCATAAGTCATGTTAACACGTCACAGGCCATAGACTAACAATAATCAATAGAGGTCATATGTCACAAATCAGCAATCACTAAAACAGTTTATTGGTCCTCGTCACACATCACAAGTAAAGAGCGTTAGTCAACGACGTAGATCGCAAGTCAAAGATCAAGAAAAATATATGTCAAAGAGCTTCCACAGAGGACAAGTGTCAAAGATAAAAGGTCAACATACAAGAGTCAAACATTAGAAATAATCAACATGTGTCACATTCCACAAGTCAAAACTCTTGAGGTCATTCACACAGGTCATAGGTCATCCATACAAGTCAGGGATCAGAGGTGATCAGCAGGCACAATAACTGGGAGCCAAACTTTGAAGCTAACATGCATGGAAGACAGCATCTTTCCATTTGTTATTTATAAGCAGTAGGAAAACTAACAAGCTGCCCATAACCCAAATAAAGCTTGCCCCAGTTTAGGTCTGCCCCCAAGTTACACAATAGTGTATTTCCACAATCCTACAGGGGGCAGGGGGAGCAGGCCCCATGACAGGACAGCTAGCAAGATGGCCGCAAGACGCTCGGGGAAGACTTGCTTTCCCTTACCTGGGGCGTCTGTGCTTCCCTTGGTGGCTGTAGGGAAGATTATATTGTCAGACTATTGGTTCTCAACCCACGAATGGGCAAGATTACAATGTCAGACGCGCGGCTTTCACTGTTCATGGAGTCTTGCATTCAACCACCATTTCTGTTTAGGCTATCCAAGAGTCCCGCACAGTTCTATTATTTGCTCCGATAATTCATCACAATGGACTTTGCATTCATAATTTTGCTCTTTAGATACGTCTGGTTCCAATCAATGCCGATACAGATATCTAGAATTTTCAATTTCAGAGTAATAAAAATTTCACTTACTCCTGGAAAGCCCTCACAATTCCATGTCACTTTCCACCATAGTCTTGCATCTCTTTCTAATACCATCATCTCATAATGAAGCAACCATTACATCATAACTTCATGCATAAAGCAAAATAGCAGTCATTTTAGAAGAAATTAAAATGAAACAGAATCTCATCAACTTTCAAAAAATGAAAAAAAGAAAAAATTCATATATTTTCAGTACACATACACACATACAAATTCATTCTCAAACCCTAAAAGTCCACATCCATACGACATATGTTGATATAACAACACAACCAACCACTCAGACCAATCATTAAATGAATAAAGCACACATCAACTTCTTCAGGGAAAATATTTTGTTAACTCATCCAGGGCTTGCATAACCATCCACTAATCTCACAAAGGTACACATAAATCTCAAATATACATGAGAATTACATACTAAAAATTAGTAAATTATCCTAACATATTCAAACACAAATATAAAAATATACTGCAAAATAGAAGATATAAGCAAACACCCAGAACTAACAATTAAAAACATAAACTAACATTCCCCAGACTTTAATGCATACATCATCTCCCCTCATACATTCTGAGACACACACCAACACCTGGAAGCTGGGAATTTTAACATACACAGGCCACTCACTTATGAACTCATTCTTTAATACACATATAAACACAAACATCACAGACTACAACTCACTCTATGCATTCAAGTACCTCAAAAACGCAGAGTAAAACATACAACAAAGAAACATATAAATATCAGTACATCTACATGACATCCCACATTCTTTGGCAGGGTGGCCAAAACAAATTCTCCAAACATCCATCAAAACAACATATGCCTAAGGCTATCATCCTAACTCACCCTAATCTCCCATCTCCTCTTCCTCCTCTGTCATATTCATAAACTCTCTCTCTTTCATCCTTATCATTTATATCCATACTACATGCCCAAACTTATAAGCACATTACCCCTAATATTTTGAATCTTCCTCATTCAAACACCCACATTTCTAACTCTCTTTATCTGAACCTACAAACTCACCATAAGATATCCATTTCCAAACCTGTGCTACCTACACCTTTTTGATACAACATATTTGCTTCCATAAAATCATAGCATGCTTACCTACTCCATTCTCCAAACTCAGATATTCATAAAGGAATACAAATGAATGCAAAGAAAATCAAAGATCAAAAGATCATTGGGTCCTTTCATGGTTGTTTGTGAAAGTGGAAGAAATATGAAATGTATATGTTAGTGTGGTAAGAGTATGAAAGCATACAGATGATTCAGAGAAAATCCTGAAAATTTTCCATGTAAACAATGAGGCGCAAATCATATCAGTTGTGAACTTGAAACAAAACATTTATCATTAAGTCTATTCTTAAATGTATGCATGATACTATTTCCACTAATTGTTAGATCACTCTGTATGTTCACAATCTTGTTGAAGAAAAATACTTTTCCAAATTTGAGGTTAAACATTTGCCCATGAGTTTATAACCATTGCCAAGAAGGAAATCAGATTCATCTAGCTTTAAGAAACTTGATAGATCAAGACCATCAAAGCCTCTGATAATTTGGATATCTTATAAGATCTCCTTTTAACCATCATTTTTCAAAGCTAACAAGATCTAAATTGTTTAGCCACCTCTCAAAGGATTTATTCCTTGGCCCGAGAATCATCTTGGTAGCTCATCAAGGTACTCTCTCCATTCTGTTGGTCTCTTTTTAAGTTGGATGACCAAGCCTGAACACAATGTACAAGGTGCAGACACACCAATGATTTGTAGAGAGAGAAGATAATTTCCCTAGACTTAAATTCAAAAGTCCTCTCTACATATAAAAAAAAAAAATCACCTTTTTCACTGTTTTAGTGCACTGCTTGAATTGCTTTAGATCACTAGAAATCATTACACCTCAATCTTTTTCCTCATTAATTTTTTTGCAACTCAACAAAATTCATACTGAAACATGCCCTCTCTTTTTCTTCCCTGCCAATATGTAAGCTTTGCATCTACCTATGTTAAAATTCATTTTCCTAAAGTTAAGCCAGTCTATCAGTTTGTCTATGACAGTTTGAAGCTGCATATGTTCATTTTCTGAACTGGATTCATTTCCCAGCTGAGCATCATCTGCAAATTTTGATATTGTACAATGCAGTTCTTTATCATGATCATAACATTTATGAAAAAAAAATGGTCCCAAGACTGAGCCCTGTGGTACACTACATATTATGTCTGAATATTCTGAGAGTTGAACCTAAACCACTACTCTTTGTTTAAGCCAGTAAACCAAATGCCTAACCATCAACAAAACCCCATCTATACCATATGAGTAACCTCAGTTTTAAATTTCTATCAAATGCTTTATGAAAACCTAAACAGATAACACAAACTGTTTTACTTTCACTTTCAAGAAATTTAGGGAAAGCCTACACTAGAAGCTAGTAGAAAGAGAATCCCCTTGCTAAGCTGCCAGAGTCCCACAATCATCGAATCGTATTCATTACAAATTTTTGTTGAATGCTTGTAAAGTCTTTCATGTACTTCAGGTGTCTGTGACTTGTAATCTTCTCTATAGTGCTAGTGCCTTTAAATGTCCTCTCACAAGCTTTAACATTCAATACCCTTCAATCTACTACACACACCCTCTGGATCTAAGAGCAATATACTTTTCACATCTCTTATTCTCGTCCTCACTTTGCTAATCTTCCACCTTTCATCACTTTTCTCATACACTTCTATGCTTTCATGAAATTAAGTACTCATATTCCTTTCTAATTCTTCACCTACCCTCTTTTTAGTATTTTACAGAATTCATTTGTCTTGTTCTCTGCTCCTTATCCCCATTCAGAGTCTCTGAGTATTATTACTGATTCCTCACTATTAAAGTCTCACTTGATTAGCATCTCATTTATGTGATGTAACTTCTCACCTCTTAATTACACCACATTGACTACCTTTTACTCAATTTCCTCATCATCAATCAAAGGATTCTAAGGATACATTCAAAATTCGACCTGTAGTTTCTTCACAAACTTCAGTTACAATCCATGATTTTGAATTCAATATGCTATTTGCCTTTAACCTCTATGATCCTTGGTACAATCTTTTTCATTTCCTAATAGCAATCATACGTCTTTAATCACAACTCACACACTTCTCTTCTTTGTCTATTCTAAAGCACTCTCAAAACAATCATAAAGTACTGTATACTACTAAGTGGTCTCGCATTGCCTCACAGGAACCTATTTTCTTGCAACATTATCATACTGAGTACAGCGAAACAAGCAAAATACAAGGCGAGTGCTATGCACTTGCCCTGCATCTGGCAAAATACTATTGTTAGTACTCATTGGTAGGTGTCATCCATCAACCAACATTTCATCAACATAACAAAGACTTAGCTCATTACAGATCTTAATGTACACAAATGAAACTTCAGATTACTCATAACACACTTCATACTCACCATGGGCCACGCAAGCTCTCACAAAAAACCTGATCAAACTGATTACCTGATACAACACTAAACCCATAACCAACTTAATTCTGACAACACACACCATGCCACACATAATATACACACAGACTTAAGCCTTTCCTACACACACATATCAAAGGCTTAGTCAACAAACAACAGGCCTTAACACACATAAGATACTTATAAACATACACACCAGATACTAACAATCACATACAAAAATACATCCAGTAGATTTCAGCAAACATCAAATACAAAAACATACACACATCATAATCATGTAATATACTTAAAACACATATACCAGCAACATAAAAACTCACCTATAACATACTGCATCTACAAACACACATCAAAATTCGTAACACACACCACAGTTTTCCATTCCCAACACATATTTTAAAAATAACACACGAGTCACACCACATGTATACTTTAATAATCAAATCATAAACACACATACTAGATATCTTAAAATACACAAGACAGGCTTTAACATACATATCACTTAAATCACATACCATAGCCTTCAACACAATAATATTATATGTCAAAAAACTCATCTGAATACAGATTTTTATAACATATAAATAATACACACAACAGAAAGATCAAACTTCAAGTTTTATATAAAATAACTTTCTAAACAAAAGTTGCATGACATTATATTCTTTAAGACTGCAGTCTGCACAGAAACACATGATATGGTTGGTTGTTTCATCCTTGGGATAGATTAAATATAAATGAATATATCAACAAATAAATGAAAAGGGATAAATACAGAATGAAGTTAGATGGACAACAGTGTGTTATGGATAAGTCAGAGACATAATATATTGTTTTTGTTTTTATTGTGTTATGGATAAGTCAGATACATGATATATTTTGTTTTTTTAAGCTGGAGGCTCCAGCCATGGAAAAATAGTCCACATCAAGGCCGGGCTTTAATTAAAATATAAAGAGGATAATGAAAAGAAAACACTATGCTAAACTTGTCCTCTGCCAGTGGCCTGTTAAGGGTGAGGCACTTGTCCTCTGCCAAAGGCCTGTTAAGGGTGAGGCACTAAAGGATAGGAAGCTGCACTGAAGTTCACTAGTTATGGAAACTATTGCTGTGGCACCCCCTTGAGTAAGTTCCAGTTGGGAACAGGCATCAGAGACATAGATAGATAGATAAAAAAGGAAAAAGAAGAGATGAGGAAAAGTATTTGAAAATTTTGGAGGTGAAAAACCTGTCATCTAAAGATGGCATGTGTACGATGTAAATTTGTGCTGATCAGTTTTTGACGCTTATGTGAGATTACAGTCACAACTATAAAATACAGAAAGATTCTAAATGTGTTATCCTGTTCTGAATGCTGAAAAATACAAACACAGTGAATAGATAAGTAGCTGAAAAAACACTTGAGCAAGCAACAAGATGGATTTCTAAAAAGAAAGATGTGATCATGAACTGGACAGAAATATAACTGAAAATTAAAAATAATACACTGGACTGAGCTACAACCTATGTGACAGCCCCAGTAATTCAGCTTTGGTACCAAATGAAACACAAGCTGTATTCCTCAAGAAAAAAAAGTCATCAACAGCAAAATCAATGATGCTGTTGCTGAGGAAAGCTCTAGATGAAAGCAAATTTACAGACGATCATAAATAATGACATGTAACACCAATACACAAAGGAGGACTACACTAATACATAAACAGTACAGACCACTAAGCTTTGCATGCAATGAAGTCTTTCAAGAGTTAAAGGACATATAATGAAACATCTGATCAAGAACAGCTAAATAAACAGAGGCAAGCATTTATCTGTACCAGGAAAAACATGCAAACCCAATCATCAGCTCATTACAAAGAAATATATAAACGTTTACAGCACAGAAAAAGAACACTTTTTATTTCTTGGATGCTGGAAGGAATATTCAACTAGAACAGCATCATAAGTGTGCTCTACAATCATAGGGAATAGTAGCTATCTTCCTCAACACACAAAAAAATAAATACAAAACCAATGATATTACTGTCATGTTCAGCATAAACAATAACAGTACAGTTGAAGTCCACAAAAATGGCCAATGTGTCATCAATACACAAAGGATGATCATAATATCTGCCCAAGCAATATATCTAAGAAGCATGCAATGAAACATTTAGAATAAGTTTATCAATGAAGGCCCCCATAGATTTGCACCATGCAAGAGCACAAAAGTGCAGCTGCTAGCACACAATAGCATATCTTTATCCATATCTGTCTGCCATTTCCCACACTAGCAAGACAGAAACAAGAAAAGACAACAAAAGGCTTCGTTTGCTCACATCTACATTCTATCTGCCTCAGACAATACACCAAAGCCAGAGCCCCATATCTATACCCAAGCTGAAGAGACTGTTCCATCATTTCCCCTGATCACTTCACATGCCCTAGTTCAGGCTAATGACAACACTGCCCCATGGATACCACATCACTCCAATGCTCTCTATCCCATGCATACCTTTCATCCTCCTGCATATTCAGGCCCTCATATCTCAAAGCTTCTCTCACTCCATCCATCCATCTTTTCAGTCTACCCCTCCCACTTGCTCCCTCTACTTTTGACAGGTATATCCTCTTGTCTCTCTTCAATTATCCTCTCCATAAATCCAAACCATTTCAATACCTTAATCAACTCTCAACCATACTTCTCTCATGAAACAATAGGGTAAGGAGTAACAGCAGACGATGATTTTCTTGCTACTGCTGAGACACCAGTCAAAGTAAACTACAGAATTCTGAGAGACAAAACAGCAAAACAGAACATAAAGGAAAGCTATTACAATGGATCAGACTTCTCTAATGAAACTAAATTCACAGCAGGAACAAAAGAGAACTCTGTCTGCTGAAGAGGAGTGCAGTCTGAGGTAACACAAGGAACTGTGTTGGTTACAAAGATGTACGTAATTATGGTGTCTGACTTATACAAAGAAGCAAAGAACAGTACAGTGATATGTTTTAGAGATGACATCAAGGTGAGTAAGAGGATAAGATAAAAAGATAATGTGCATGATCTCAACATGGGCAATCGACTTGATGAAATTTAGTGAAGGAAACTCTGAACAAGAGCAACCAAAGACTTGATGAAATTTAGTGAAACTCTGAACAACTTGGTATGGTAAGATTAACAATAAAAGAGTTACAGCTTACAAAGTGCTAAGGAGAAAAGAAACTGGACATGAAGAAAAAGTAAAAGACCTACAAACAATCACACCCGAAAAGCTGGAATTTGCATACCACACTGAAAAACAACACTGTGCTAACAAGTAAGGTATAGAAATAAAGAGAGTGATTATGAAAATTTTCACTATGGGAAATAGAAAGCTAATAACAAACAAGTAGCCTAACAAAAAAAGATGGAAAAAAATTCAGTGTTCTGCCCAGCAAAGTAAGAAAACTATAAATGAGGAAAATCTTTTAATAGAAACCTCGATAAATTGGTCCTAGATTAGCCTAAAACTGAATTTGCAATGATGTTAGCAGCAGATAACAACAGTATACAAGCAGTATGTGAGGAAAGCTCTAAATGCAAGCTCTGCCACATGGCCATACTTAGGGCTGGGTAAACTGGGCAGCTGCCCAGGGGCATATCAAAAAACTGTTTGGAAAAAACAATATCTGTTAGTGTTAAAGGGGCAAAGCAATAGCTACTCTAATGCCATGTTTAACGGGAAATGAAACCAAAACTAAAAAGTTAAATATGATCATCTATTCACAATGCCAAAATCTATCAGCATTTACTCCCAGACTATATCACACATTTATGGTAACTGCAGATATTCCATATGGAAAGTCTGATATACTGCACTGTCCCTTTAACAGCTTCATTCCATTGGCATGAGAAAAGTCATGTTTTCCTGTGAATTCCAAACTGTAATAGGTAGGGAGCAGGGATAACAACTGTGACAGGATAACTAATCAATCACTGCTGAGAGCCTCCAGAGTCCTCACTCCAGCTCAGCCTTGCCTTATTTCACTGTAGGTAGGCATACAGGTACTTTATTCCTAATCCATCTCACTCCTCTCTTTCACAACCACTCTCTCTCTCTCTCTCTGCTACCCCTACCCAACATAAATTTCATCATGTATAAGTAAACCCCTCTCTCATTCCTGTCCAAACCTTTTTCTCCTCTCTGTCCTTTCACCTCTCTCTTCACTTTACTTCCCTTTTCAACCTTCCATTCTAATATTTCACTCTCCTATCACCTTACTTTTGATCTTCTATATATATATATATATTCTCCTTCTATATGAATTCCATCTCATCTGCAAAATATGCCCTTTTAGACATTCTTTATGTATACATATTTTGTCATTTCAAGGATGTGTTTTTACTATAATCATGAATCTTATCAGATCTCCCACAGACTACTATATCTAAGCCCCTAGATCTGCTTCAACTGTTAAGGTATCCTTCTCAATTACCTGCATTCTATACTGTGCTTAAATTTTCAGGAGTCTTTGTAGAACAAATATAATGAACAATCTATCCCAAGGATGTCACATCCAATTTTCATGTATCACTAGTTCTCATGAAAATCTTTTCTGCTTTCTTCAGTTAACATCCTAAATGTTTCAAGGTAAAAATTAAAAGAATGAAACTCACGGTGTAGAAAGCAGTCATATTTGAAGCATCGCCTGCAGAAGAGTGTGTGAAAGGAATGCATTGTCTGTTCCTGTGGAACACTCTCTGCATTAGGACCATCAATGTTTGGAGTACATTCTGGTGGAAGAGCTGTTGGATCAGTCAGTTCTATGTATCTGAAAAAATATCAAATAAATACTTAAATACTTAAAGCATACAATGGATACCCAAGCACAGATTTTAAACTGTTTCACAATGAGTAAACAAATCAATCATTCTAAAACATTGGTGGTCTTCCTACACATTCCTCAATGGGTCATAAATAATTGTATAGCCCAGTTGTTGAGTCTGTAAAGTACTAAAATATATTCATGCTGCATCTTACCACCACTTATTCCATTTTACCTTGAAATACCTTATATTACTTAACATCTAATTCACATGCCTTATGTCCACTCTAAAAAAAAAAAATAAGAAAAATTTCCTGAAACTACACCTACCTTAGCCTCAAACAGCCACTCCAATGCATAAAGTTTGATCAAAATGTAAACCTAAAATGTTTTAAATGTGGAATCCTACTTTATACATGGAAGACAATTCATATCAAATGTTCATAGCCAACATTATCAAACATTCAACATAAATCTGGGGATATACAGAGTGGGTTAATGGGATGCTGACTTGTTGAATGCATCTGGATACTATGCATGGAAACAGGAAAGTGGTCACGTGCCTGACAACTAGACAAAGCAACAAATGTTCCCTTGCATGAACGTATGCAGAGTAAAAGTGACAGCATGATCTACACAGCAATAAAATCTCTTTAGCATAATTCACAAGGTGGGATAGTAACTGATCATCATAATAAATGAATAAGTAAGGCCCTTTAAGATAAAGAAAAATATGGGTTTTGGAAGAAATGAGGATGTTGGCCAGATTTCTGCATAGAGAATAATTGTGAAAAAGTTCTAGAAAAAAAAGATGGAAAAATATACAGCATTCTCTGATTTAAAAAAGTAAAGTACAGAGGGAACCCTCCCTAAAATTATGACTTTATAATGCTTACACAACATTTCAGAATGCTAGTGAGAGTTTTTGAAAAGAGTAATTCATGTATGATAATGGTGGCATGAATGACTGATTTGAAAAAAATGTTTTTCATGTACAAAGCACAGAGATGATAGTGGGGTGAGTTGGTTTGTACTGCTGCATTATGATGAAATACAATGGAAGTTACCACACTTATTTTATGCTGAAAAAAAAAGTGGGTCACTTTGGTTGTGTGTGTGTGTGTGTGTGTGTGTGTGTAGGAGAGAGCTGTAAGTTGCTATAAGAAAAACTTCAGTTTTTGAAAGAGAAGGAATTTTAGTGTGTAAAATCATGTGAATCAAAAAGATATGAAAATTGTTGATAAGTTTAGGAATTTGTTAGTAAATTTCCATAAGAATTGTACAATAAACAAAATTATACCCAATCACCTTGGATTGGAAGATCATCCATTACTAGAAGAATCCAGATATGACTGACTCCAGAAGAATACAAAACAATTACCTTTTACCATAATTTTACTAAAACAAAAAAGCATGTTTCAGCAACATGTACTCACTTAAAAAGGTGCAGTAGTACCTCTTATGTGCTCATACATTATTAACAGGAATTGGAGTGCATTACCACTCAGATAAAGAAAGGGCACATATAGAAGCTAAGGGGTCTGACCAGTATCATATGCATCATCAAAAGAATTGCCAAGTACTATTATTTCTAAGGGTAATGGAAAGGATCCTTTCTCTACAGATTGCTTGAAGAACAAGAAGGATCAGGTGGTGCTGCATTCTGATGTTCAATAAACACTTCAGTCAAAGTAAGCTGCTTTTGAGAAAGTCTCTGAAGACTTATGAAGTGGAAGTATAAATTGTATTAACCTATTATATTCGTTGAGTGGACCTGAGTGTGTGTGTGTGTGTGTGTGTGTGTGTGTGTGTGTGGGGCCTGGACGTGGATAGGGAGCTGTGGTTTCGGTGCACTGCACACAACAGATAGAGAGTGAGTGTGAATGAATGTGGCCTTTTTTGTCTACTTTCCTAGCATTAGCTTGCTGAAGCAGGGGGTAGCGAAGCTGTTTCCTGTGGGGAGGGTAGCGCTGGGAATGGATGAAGGCAAGTGAGTATGAATATGTACATGTGTATATATGTATATGTCTGTGTATATGTGTGGTGATATGTATGTGTATGTATATGTGCACGTATGGGCATTTATGTACGTATATGTGTAAATGAGTGGATGAGCCATTCTTCATCTGTTTCCTGGTGCTACCTCGCTGAAGCGGGAAACAGCAATTAAGTAAAAAAAAACATTCTTCTGAAGCACATTCAGTCAATGGACTCAACCAAGACATGTGAGACGTTCAGGATAAACCATGGAAAGGTCCATGGGGCCCAGCTGTGGCTAGGGAGCTGTAGTTTCGGTGCATTACACACGACAGCTCATGTATGGATGTGAGTGGATGCGACCTTTCTCTGTCTGTTTCCTGGCGTTATTTTGCTCACACAGCAAGCGGTGATCGTGTGTGTGTGTGTGTGTGTGTGTGTGTGTGTGTGTGTGTGTGTGTGTGTGTGTGTGTGTGTGTGTGTGAGAGAGTG
>JAUUDZ010311730.1:0-16346 GCA_032361705.1 Panulirus versicolor | reverse complement strand
GCCTGTACAAGGCAGGTCGTGGTTACTGGCCTGTACAAGGCAGGTCCTAATTACTGGCCTGTACAAGGCAGGTCCTGATTACTGGCCTGTACAAGGCAGGTCGTGGTTACTGGCCTGTACAAGGCAGGTCCTAATTACTGGCCTGTACAAGGCAGGTCCTGATTACTGGCCTGTACAAGGCAGGTCGTGGTTACTGGCCTGTACAAGGCAGGTCCTAATTACTGGCCTGTACAAGGCAGGTCCTGGTTACTGGCCTGCACCAGTCAGGTCGTGGTTACTTGCCTGTACCAGACAGGTACTGATAACTGGCCTGTAACAGGCAGGTCCTAATTACTAGCCTATATCAGGCAGGTCCTGATCAGTGGCCTATGCCAGGCAGGTCCTGATCACTGGCCTATATCAGGCAGGTCCTGATCACTGGCCTATATCAGGCAGGTCCTGATTATTGGCCTGTCTCAGACAAGTCGTCAGCCACTCCTGAGTAATACGAGGCATAGTTTAAAAGCGATGAATAGCTGTTACTCATTGAACATCACATCATCAAGAATCACCAACGGTGTTTACATTCTAAACACAACACACAACTGCCACGGATAAATTAATAAATAGGAGAGGGTAAAGAAAGTCCTCACCTTTGTAGTGTAAAGGTTGTTGTTGTTGTGATGGGCGAATAGTTTCACTGAGACAAAAAAAAAATAATGAATATTTATTTAGCTTTTATAAGGATAAAATTAGGTTTTCCAAGTTTAAAATTATTTATATTATACTAAATATATTAAGATGATACTATATGGGATTAAAATGAAAATATTTTTCAGTGGTGAAATTAGCCCGAGCACCTGTTGTAAACACAACAAGGTTGGTCGCCTGAGAGGCTGCCAACGTTATGTGAGCTTAAAAGTTAAACTTTTATCTCTTTTTTTTTAAAGCTATATAGGCTAAATGTAAGTTCATTTCTAGGATTCATTCTCTAAGGCTGTAATTCATTTGTAGCGTTTTCCTTTTTGTGTGTGTTAGACTGAAGAACTGCATTGGCCTGTAGTTAAAGAGTCGTTTCAGGTTGTTGCAGTTTTACTGAATTCGTAATTCCAAGATTGTGATATATATTTTTTTTTTTCAAGGAAGGTGAATTATGTGTCCCTTATCACCTTCTGATTAGCTGTTAAAGCGCTGATTATATTCGTGATCATTAATGAATGTAAACAGGAAAGTGTTACTACTTTGACGGCACTAGACCATATATCACTGCTATTTACTATTTTTATGTCACTCTTTGCAATAGATCCAAATGAAAGTCTAGGTTGGCTCCACGTTCCTATTACCTGTGGATGTTGGGAGATTTTGCTGATGTACAGTCTATGAGAAACGTAGATAGAATAGAATTAAGCATTGTATTATACTGAACATTATTTTAAAATATGTTAGGAAGGAGGGTTATGGATATCAGAAAATATAAGTTGATTAATGTAAAAGTAGGTAAAACCTTTTTAGAAGAATTACTAGAACCTATGAAAACCTCGCTTATGCTAATTTTGAGACCAAAATGATGGTAAAGATATGCTGGGGTCCGTATCAGTTATGTCTTTTGAATACTTGGGGAGGAGCTCTGCCCAAGGAATTGAGGAGCCTTAGTTAATGGTGTTATTGGGTCTATACCTTATTCTTGCCTACTCATATCCAAAAAGTCTTTTATTTTACTGTACTATTTTTTGGTTGTATTTTTGTCTGTTTAATAAAAAAAAAAGTACTCTGATACCTCAGTCTAGGAGTAAACCTGAATAGCTTGCATTTTTTCTGGTTGACCTGTTATTTCCCTTTCTTGCTTTCAGATCATTGTTTCCTCAACTACTCTTCCTCTTTATTGGTTGATCTGTTTGCCGTTCTTGCCTTCAGATCATTATAATCCTGAATAGTTTTCATATTTATTGGTTGATCTGTTGTTATCCCTTTCTTGCATTTAGATCATCATTTCCCTGATTAGTTTTCCCTCTTTATTGGTTGATCTGTTATTTCCCCGTCTTGCTTTCAGATCTTCGTTTCCCGGACCAGTTTTCCTTTTTATTGGTTGATCTATTGTTTCTCTTCTTGCTTTCAGATCATCATTTCCCTAACTATTTTTGTCTTTATTGGTTGATCTTTTGTTTTCTTAAAACCTTCAGATCATCATTTCCCTGCTTGGAGGGTCTTAGCATCCCCCTCTGATAACAGACTAAACTGTGTAGAATTGGCTCTGAGAGAGTAGCATTGAAGCTGATGACCCATATGAAGTGTTTCCTGTTGCTGCAGCACTTCTTCAAATGCTTCATATCCTAAGTGATACTTGTGTCAAAGGTGACTTGCAGCACTCACTTCTGATGGCATGCTTTTTTTTTAAAAATGGCTGCTTCTGCAGATTACTGTGATAGGAGAGGACAGATCTTGAGAGCTCATCTTATGGCACAAGCAGTAAGGCAAAGGTCCCTTTTCTTGGACTGACTAATCAATGGATGCAGGAATTTTGAATTAAATTTTTGGTCTCATTTCCCTATATCTGACTTGGTAGGGGCTGACCCTAACCACCTTTCATGAGTATCATCCTCTTCCTGTGGGTGCTTCTGTAGATGTCTAGGCAAAAAAGTAATTTTATGCTTCAATTACAAGTCCATCTGTATGAGGCAATATCCATGTTTTTTAATAAGGAAAAGGTACTTTGACAACAGTTAATTGTGAATAGGGGAACCATATCCAACCCCTTCTTGTGCTCCCCTCCAATTTATTGTATCAGAGGCTTCATATAACAAGGTAGTTCCAGTTATCCTTCAGAGAGTAATAGTGATAAAGATGATTGAACATTTCTAAAAAAAAAAGTTTTTGCTCCATTTTTTGGAGACCTCTTTCTGCTTGATGTTGCAAATTGAACATCATTCACAGGAGCTGGGTGTGGTAATTAGAGTTGATGAACTCTGATGAACTCTATAAGGAATATATTTTAACTGCCAGCATTCATACCTGAAGATCATTGATCAAGGAAGATTTGAAAAGATTCTTTAACTTATGAAATATTTTTGCAATGCTTGATTAGCAGTGATTTTGATAAACAGTTGACTGCAGGCAATTGTCTAATTTTTTGCAGGACAATACTGTAGACAGGAGTAATTCAGATAGAAAACTACAAGAATATGCGGTTCAACACTGATGATTTAGCAGAATATGCTGTCCAAGCCGGTGATCATGAAGGGCGGCTCACTCATAAACCTCCACCAAGGACCCTGTATGATACAGGTATGGTTTTTCCCAGTGTATGCATTTCTGTTGTGCTTTGACATATATCTTGTTAGTAACAAGAAATTGAAATTTGAAATTGAATGTGTAAGAACAAAAGGTAGTGCATATAAAACCCAAACTAAATTATTAGGAGTACTGTTGAGAATTATAACAAGGGAAAGTAGCCCATCTCAGGGCTGTGTAGAAAAGACTTCCTCATGTTGTTGGTTCACATCCTTGGTCTCATGTACACTGTAGCTTGCTTGGTAGTTTAGCATACAGTCCTACACCCTTTGTTGTTCGTAGACCCTTGAATGCCAGAAAGTGTTGTATAAAATCTGCTACAGTAGTCACTGAGATGCCATCTATGACTTATTTAGAACTTTTTTCCAATTTCTTGAAATTTCTGCATCCACTTCCATATACACTGTTGGGATTTATGCATTTTCATTCATACCCATCTTACCCCTTCTAAATACTGACATTTCTTTCCACTTGCTCCTTGTTCCTTAATTTTACCAAGATGTTGGCCCTTCTTTGCTGTCATTTTCTTCCATTGCTAAGGGAAATACATAAGGCCAGACCACTTCACTTGGATCTTGGGTCTGTGTGGCCTATATATCTGCATAACTACATCCATTCCCTGGTACTTAAAAGAATTCCTCTTCCTTTAAGTTCTCTCCATTTAAACATGCACTCCAAACATCATGTGTTACTCCCCTGCTCACACTCCAAATATCATGTCTTATCCTTTGTCAGCAACTTATTACCCTACTTTTGTTCACATTTACTCCTGACTTTTTACTTTTGCACACCCTGCCAGTCTCTAACAGCAACTTGTGAAGTTTTTCATTGGAGTCTGCTGCTAGAGTTATGTAATCAGCATACAGCACCTGGCAGCTTATTCACCTCCCATGCCACTTCACTTCAAGATGCTCATATTTGATTCCTTTACCATCCCATCTCTTGACACATTAAACTGCCACATTCACATCACACTATGAACTACTCACCCTTGTCCTTCCACACCAACAAATTTGAAGTACTTTCTGTGTAAAAACTTGTCATTTCATGTAGTAACCCTCCATTTAACCCATATATATACAACTTATTCCCCAAGGAATTTTTGTCAGTCCCATCGTGGTCTTACTTTGGATCAGTAAATGTTACAGACTTCTATGTAGCAAATAGCTGGTCTACATGATCTCTACCTTTCCTGAAGCCACACTGTTCCTCCCACAAATGTTATTATATGAATACCACCACATTTTCAGTTACCACTCTTCCATGCACAAGATCTACTCATGGGACTTATACCTCTGTAATTCAGACATTGATTTTTTTGTCCCTGTGCCTTTATACAACAAATTATACACGCATTTTGTCTGTCCTCAGGCATCACATCTTAAGCGATGTAGATATTGTACAGCCTAACTACTCATCAACATTGTTACACCCTCTTTTCTGAGAAACTCACCTGAAGTCCCATATACTCTTGTAACTTTACCGTACTTCATCTTGTGCAAGACAGAGGGAGATATGCATGTGTTAAAACCAACCTCTTCTCTTTTGTATGATTTATTTATATACTTGATTTATTTATATTTGATAATTGTATTTATTTGTATTATCTTGTTGATACTGTCACGTTAGTTTTATTCTATTCTTTTTATTTTTTCTTATTTTTCAGCATGTAAAGAGCGATGGTTCAAGCTCAAATCCAATTTCTTATTCTACTACCGCTTGAATGAATTTGGGGGAGTTGATAAGAATGAGGTAAGGATAAGTATGTATTCCTTGCATTTTTTTCTTTACAGAACATACATCATTAGGAAGCCTTTTATTTGTTATACTAACTTATACTGTAATAATAATTGCTTTCACCATCCTCAGCCTTAATTTCTTTTCTCTTTGGTCTGTCTCATTGGCATTCCTTTAGGGAATATTGGGTCAGGATCATTCCCACTCTCATGAAGTTGGTGAGGAAGCTCTCTTTTGCTTACCTTTTGCATTCTGTCCTTGGACCAACTAAGTCTCTGCTCAATTTAATGGAGTTCCTTCTCAAAAATTGACTGCCACCAGGTTGAATTCACCATCCTACCTGCCTCCAGTTGTTCAGAGCTCACAGATCCTGGGATTGCAACTCACACACACACACACACACACACACACACATATATAGCATCTGTTGCTGCAGTCAACCAGCTGTTATAGGTCAGTTTCTGTTTTTGATTCTTAATTATTTAGTTGTGTTGGTCTTCACATAATTCCTCACACTGACCTCACACAACATATTCTAGATGGCTTCAATGAACAACAGCCCCCCTTCTGTGCAGAATTAGTAGCGGTAGACATCAGCAAGACACATTTTCTGTTATGACCATTTCCTGATGCTTTAGTGAAAAAATCAGTTATGTCCTCAGTGCTCTTAAGGGTATACAGAATCTGTCCTCCTCTGTATACTGAAGAGGAAACTAGAAGAATAGACATTTTTGAAGGTCTGGTCATGTCCACCTGTCAGGACCAGAAGCCGTAAAGTGTTGTGGTGTCTGCTTAACTATGTGCAGCAGATGCAGGGCAGTTGATTAGTAAGTGCTTGATGTCTTCCTTCAGTGCTCAGAAAGTTAGCAACATCCACCAGGCAAGATCTTAAGTCATAAAGTACAGTGATCTTGTTTGATCTTCAGTGTAGAAAAACACAAGGCATTTGAGATGTAAGTGTTCAGTGTCTTCAACTTGCTAGGTGAATTGTGGGTATGAAGTGTCTTGGGATATGGTAAATGGGTGAAGTCTCAAGCATAGACAAGAGAGTATGACTTTTCTATGTGTGGGAAGTGTGTTTTCAGATAAATGTATTTGTGGTGGGATGGTGTTTAAACCTTGAGTTTTAAACACTCATTTCAGTGCATATATGGTTTATCTGATTTTGTTTGTTAGGGTGTGGGGGGGGGATCTGTGAGTCAAGGTTGCTGAGATGTGAGGCAGGGATAACTTTTCATATATATTTAGGGTTGGTGGTTAGTTACTGAGTAGTTGGAATGGATGGGGTCTAGTGCTTTTGTAAAGGATTGAGTGCAGAAGACATTGAGGTGGTATTGTATTGGGAGGGTTTGTTTTATTTGTATATATGTATTATGAATACACCAACAATACTTGCCAGTGAAATATAGGTTTTCATTTTCAGCCGAATGGCGTATTTGTTTTAGAAAATATTGAGGTCCTTAAGGAGGAAGCTGCTGATGCACCATTTGCATTTGCTATTAAGTGGAAGGTAAGGGAAGCCACTGCTTTCTTATGTCATGCTAAGTCCTTTTCTTATGTCTTTGTTGTTGCAAGATTTAATATCCATAAGATATGCAGGGATATCATATACATTAAGCTAAAACATTTTAAGATCTAATTCTCTTGTAGATTAATGTCAGATAACTTAATGTAGGTCTTGATATCTGATTGTCTGATCAGTGAATTATATTGATCAAAGAAATGTGTTCTGTATGCAATATCTGGAGATGGTGCAGTGTCATGCTCAGGTGCACAGCACATCAAGCGTGGTAAGTTATGGTGCAGTATGAATTAACTAGAGGTAGGTCATTAGAATGTCTGTATTTGCTATTATAAAAAGGGAGAAGATATTGCTTCTGAGCCTTTGCAAATTTTGCTTTCTCAGATCACAGGGTAAGCCCAACTGCAGGGGTATGATGACTACAGAGCTGTGCAGTACAGAGAAATTCTTGCCTTATTTGCTAAGCTGAGAAGATGGTACTGCACTTTATTTCATTTCATCCAACAGGAGTTAGAATAATCTTGTTCATCAATGCAGTGACACAAATGAAAAGCCTCAGACTTTTTATATTTTTTTCTTACTTGCTACCCATTTCCTTCATCATTGAGTAGTACTAGGAATAGATGAAGAATGGCTTTTGTTATTTATATCCACTCTCCAGCTGTCATGTATAATGCACAAAAATCAGAACTTACTATCAACAGCCAGACCCCACAGATCATGCCATGGATTTGCCTGACCATTTTGTATGCCTTGGTTCCTCCCACTGACAGTAGCATTTCACTCTCTATATACTACATCACTCAAGTTCTTGTATCCCATGCATGCAATTCATCTTCGTGTATGTTCAGGCCCTGATAACTCTAAGCCTCTGTCACTTGATCCTTCCATCTCCTTTTTGGTCTCCCCTGAACGTAAATGGGGAGACTAATGCATTTGTACACTCTTTTAAGAACATTAGGCCAGAAGGTATTGCTATTTGAGAGAGTCCCCAGTGAAAGAAACATTGCAAACGATTGAATGGAAAATTATAAACTTGATTAGGCATAGAAGGCACAATGAGCGAGTGTGCTCAGAGAAGAGGACATAGGGAATATAGAATGTGTGTCAGCAAAACATGAAAGGCAGAAGAAAATATGAATAGACATAATTGACATCAGAGGGAATGTAGGAATGGTAGAAGCAGAATGCTAGGAAGTACAGAAAATTTACCATCAGGAAGAGTAGACCAAAATCCACATGGGAGCAACAGTGAAAACATGAAACAAACCCAGTTTTTAGATGTGTAATGGCAAGGAACCAGGCAGAATTAAGTCTATGAAAAAAAAGGCAAGAAAATAGATTGTGTGAAGGACAAATAGACACAGATATGAAACAGAAAACATAATAAACAAACTATAGAAAATAGCTTGTATGAATGTTCAAAGTTTAATGATTGTGGGCTCCAGAATAGAAACCAGAAATCACAATAAGGATACAAATGAAAATAATATAATGCATATCAGTCTGAGAAAAGCTTGGTTGAATGCAAGAATTAAGAATGAAGCACGTCTGAAATTATATGAGACCTTCAGAACTGCCATATAAGATTAATCAAGGCATAAATGTAAACTGCAAACTAGAAACTAATCAGTTAATGAAGTTAAGCCTTTGAAAATGTGAAATATATGCAACAAATTTGCATCCTATATACACATTCAGTATACTGTAATGATGTAAAGACTTCCAAAGACTAGGATGGAAGAAGTAAATGAGACCTCAATGAAAGAATCACTGAGGAGTGTAAACAAACCCAAATCAACAGTGATGGAGTTGGATGACTTCGGCTTTAGTCTGATTGAATGGGAAAAAAGAAAACAAAAATAGAGATATATGTTTAAATCCAAAGTGAAAGTGAACATTGAAGTACATCAGTAGATGATACGGAACAGCTAAGATAGTTAAAATGGAATTGTGAAACATTCAGTCTCATTCAGGTCATATACAATCCAACAAGTAACAGCAAAACATTTAAACCAGTTTTACAAGTGATATCACATTCATTACAGACACTGATATTAGCTAAATTGGTATGTTTGATCTTAATACTGTAGAAGTAAGCACAAATCACGGATTAAAATCTAAGAGAGGCAAAAAAAATTTTGCATTATAGGATACAAGCAAATTGTGCGACCTAGATTTTTGCTCTCACAGAAAATAAGGGAATAGGGTTAATAGAAAGATTACATCCACAAAATGGAATGAGTTTTCAGTAGCTTTACTGCAAAATTAGCTCATCACTGTTGTAGGAGAATATAGGACCCTGCAGAATGGAGAAAAACAGTACAGAGCAAAGACTATGGTGAGAGAAAACAGTGAATGAATAGAATAGAATGAAAGAAGAAAAGGTATACATTCAGTAGAAGTAAGATAGAAGAGATAGATGAAAAGTTAACAAATGCACACAGGAAAATTATGGAGTCGCTGAAAAGAGAAAAGAAAGTATAAGAGGAGAAAGTCATTCAAATCATGAAACAGAATCCAAAAGTTCTCTTTGCATATATGAATAAAGCAGAAACCAGAAATTGGAGGTTGAACCTTTTAAAGCAGGGGAAGTATATGAAAATGACCCAAACAAAACATGCCAAATGCTGAGTGACCATTAAAAGCCATTGTTTAACATGTGAGCCGTAAGAACATTTATACAGTGAAATATTTAATCATTATGATTACAAAACCCCTGCAAATGTCAAAATGATACAGGCATTTGACCAACTTACTGAAGTAGATTTGAAAAACCATGCATAAAATAATATTGTCTTTTAATGATAAAGTTTATCATCATAATTAGAGTTATTTGTGTATTTATGCATATTCTAATGATGTCTTGGCAAAATACCATTTGATTTGTATCCCACTAGTGGCAAAATACTTTTTTGTATTCAGTTCTACCCTGTTATTAATGCAACCATAATGAGTGTAGGCATTTCATTATGTTTAGAAGGAATGTTAAAGAAACTCATGGGAGTACAGATAATTCAGAGGGTGACATTGGTAACCCTAATGCCTTTCCCCTGTCCCTCACTGTGTCCCTCAGCCCACTATATCACACTTCAGTAGCACCTAAAGTCCACATTTCAGTACTCTATCTTTTCAGTAAATTATGTAATGGCAGATTGTGGTACTGTATATTAGGACAGGGATGTTGCTTAGAAAGCTACTACAAGAGTGACCGGGTGTCAGATGCAGTGGAAGCATTTTTTATATGGAAGTGATGTTAGACACATAGTTCCATTTTGTAAAATCAGTGTTATGTGCAGAGTGAAAAAGTAAGGAGTGATCTTATGTACAGAAGTTGTTTTTGTTTAAGACACTTAGTATGCATTGAGGATATTAATCTGATTCCAGAGGTTCGGTTTATCTAATCCACCCCATGGAATAAGTAATAGAGTTAATTATGATTGATAAAGAGATTAAATAGAAAGATTAGATAACTTATGGGTATTGCGATATTATAGGTACACCTCTGAATTTCCGGCAACTGATGGTTTGGCACCTTCTCTAGTCTAGACAGAATTACATAAGGGAACTTGAAATTACCGCAGCCACCAAACGAGTTTACTGGGCGGCCACAGATGGCATTGTGTGTAGGGCGCGCTTATTTACATTCTTTACACTGCGCTTGTTGGTGGTGATACTGCAATTCTGTGAGATTCTTAGTTTGCTCAAATTTAACCCTAGCTATGGCTTCTAAGACATATGAGAGTGCCAGTCAATGATTTCACAGGATTTCACATATCATAGGAAAAAGAAGTTGTTCATGAGTTGCTTGAGTATGCTAAAAGTGTTACAGAACCTGTTGCAAAGGATATGGCAAGCAATCTTAATGTAGAAAATCTAAGCATGGGGATGAATGTCGACAACAAAACACCGGTTGTGTATCATTTTACTGACTGAAATTATAGACACTGTTCTGAATGCTGATGAAAACACAGGAAGTGATGAAGATGAAACAGATGTAGCTGAAAGACTTTCCATTGAAAAGTTAAATGAGTTGATGAGTGAATTAATCAAAGGGCTAGAGCAACATACCTTTGTTACGAAACAAGAACTAATAAATTTTCATTTGATTCCTGAAAAATTCCACAGGGAAAAATTTAGACACATGAAGCAACTTTGCTTGGATGAAATGTTTAAGAAGATAGCAAAGAAAAATGTGTCTCGCAGCAGTAAGCCTACCGGTACATCTGTAAATACTGTAGCTTCAACTTTCAAGTACCCTGGATGTCTCACCTGCAGCATTAGAAATCCAAGATGAAACGATCAGCTACAAAACAGACAGTACTTCTGACTGCCCTCAACTAATAGACCTTTGTGATTAGCTTTACAGTTCCAGTAAAAGTCTAAAATGTGCTAGTTTGGGAGCAGCAGTGCTGCAGCATTCTTTGTAAGTAAAGAAATTAATAAATTTGTATTTAATTTTTGTTTAATCTTATTTAATTAATACCTGTAATCTTGTTTCACCAATGTACTAATGTACAAGTACCTGTATTTCATTTATTTATTTAATTTACATTTAATATTTGTTTGATTTAAATTTCTTGCAGTCCATGGTATACATTAGACATATGGGAAATGTATTATTAGTGGGTTAGAGGTATGCTGATGAATTATTATTTCATGACCATGGTTGGTCCGGCAAAATGGTTAATCCGGCTAGGCTTTAGAAACAAGAGTGCCAGAAAATGGGTGGTGTACCTGTACTTTATAATCTAATTCAGACTTTTGCCATGATAAGAGAAATAACTGTGCCCATAGTTAAGTAGTCCATATCATAGATTTTTTTTGTGTGTGTTTTGAGAAATTACATGGAATACATGGGATGAACCCCTTTTCATGAGTTGATTTTTTTTTCATTTTTACAGGATGACCCTTATAGAAAACATCTATTCTTTGCTCAGAGTGAGCCAAGTGTTCATGTCTGGATCAACAAAATAATAAATGCAAGGTAAGTTCGTTAGATGTATGAAAACATTCTTACCAACAAACTTGGAAACTCCCTGCGTGTCGTAGAAGTTGACTAAAAGGGGAAGGAGCGGGAGGCTGGAGATCCTCCCCTCTCATCTTTAATTTTCCAGAAGAAGGAACAGAGAAGGGGGCCAAATGAGGATTTCCCTCAAAGGCTCAGTCCTCTATTCTTAACGCTACCTCGCTGATGTGGGAAATGGCGAATAGTATGAAAAAAAAATTAATATGATATGTTATTTGAGGATTTTTAGACTTTTGCAGTTACATAATGATAGGAAATTTTAAATTTGCTCTTTGTATTGTAACTCCATAGATGTAACCGCTTTTGCAATAGTTTTTAAATGTTATTACTTTCTCTCCTTGTTTGATGAGCCCCATGAGTAGTGACAGATCAGTGGATTGCAGGGGGAGTAGATCTCTTCTAATTCCCTATTTTTTTGGTATCCTCTGCCATTTGACAACTTTTCACCCATGGTGTTGGCCAGACACTTACTCACGTTGTTGTCTCAGCTAGTTAACATCTCCATTGGTCATGACTAATGGCTTGCCCATGTATGAGGTACAAGCTTCCAGCAGTCCTCAGAATTTGCTAATCTCTCATCATAGCAATACATTCACCCAGTATAGTTCTACCTGTACCTTTTTTACCCTTCACATCAGTTGGCATTCTTGAATTGTTAGTGTGCCTTGAACGCTTTTATATTTTTTTTTCTCTGCAGTTTAAAATTAACTTTTTGCATGTGTTTACTCACCTCTTTATAATGGGGATTTTCTTTTTATGTTGGGGTTTCCAGACCATGCCTGCAGTTTAGGAGTTGAACCAATTGTTGTTGAGCCCTCCTCTTTCTTGAATGTCATTTTATAATGCCTGTTCAAGATTCCATCAGAGTATGCCAGTTTATGTGAGAGATTTCCCTCCCATTCAGAAGAGTCTGCAAAATTATACCATGTTGAAAAAGTCTATCCTTGTTCTTAACACTCAGGGCCCTGATGGGTTCCTGCTATCATCCACACATTGAACCTGACATGCAGCAGCTATTGTTGACTGGGCCATGAATGTTTACAGACAATTGTATCATGTGAAGTAGATTTTGGTTGTACATTTTTAATGAACATAATGTTATATACACATTCTCATTTATCAGTTTCACATACTACTGTGTCAGTTTATTGTAATTTAGTTTTTATGACTGAATGATTCAACTGTTGCAACAGAAACCCAGTCTCAGAGTTCTGGTCCTGACATCTTCACATGTGGTTTTGATCAAAACTTATGTACAGACAGAGGTCTAAGGGTGCCTAACAAAAGACTTCTTAAATACTACTCTTCCTTCCATTCAGAGACAGTGCTCATCGATTTGGAAGTCCTTCCTGCAAGATTCTGACCTTCCAGATGTGGTAGAGGCTTTATGCTTGGAATTCCTTAGTCTTTTCCTAATAAAAATAAGTCTAGTAACAGTAATGCCTTTTTGAACCCTTTCACTGTGGTAGTTCTAATGTGCAGGAACACTATATAAGCAAGTTATTGTATTCTAAGATATTCTAAAAAATATCTTACTTAGTTTGTTTTAATGACAAACTGGAATGTTATTTTCTAAATTGAATGCTATGAACCTGGTCTTTCCAAACTTACCAAGTGAGATGTATGGTATTTTTTGGATGTTTTTAATTCCTGATGTCTATTATCATGTAAGAGTGATATAGTTTCCTTGACATCTTCACTTAGATTGACTTTATATGGTAAAAGTTTAGACTATAGTGTTTGGAACAATGCTTTGAATGCTGCTTAAGTAAACCTGGCCATATATTTTGCCTTGAGGCAGAGTGACAGATTCAAGGATCATTTCTCACGTGAAGTTGACTACTCTAAACTATTGCCTTCAGTATACTAACAGTAAGTCAGAAAGCTGACTTCCACTCTGGATTCTTTTCCTGGAGGATTTCAATATGAGAGGTTACTGATACTCATCTAACTCCTTTGTTGGACAATATCCTAGCCTGGATTTAGTGGACCTGTCTCTTGTGGCTCTGGGGTTTCCCTCCACAGGAGGGTGTGATCCTAGTCAGGCTCCAGATCATCATTACAAGATATTTATCTCTTGACTTCATTACTTCTTTTAGTGCTTACAACCTTTTTTTTAACTCTAAGCTTTCCTTTTTCAGTTGGGTATGCTGTTGTTACTTGTGGGGCTTACTTACTGAGGCGAAAAATGAAGGTTTTGCAAAATGAAAAGCCTTTCCTTTCTGAGGCATAGAACCATGATTATTGTTTTTTGTTTCTTTTCCTGCATTTACAGCCCAACATTTCTTTTTTATAAGCCTTTGGTCATTGCTGGCTGTAACTGTTGATGGCTAATGTTATTGATATGCAAATTATTAAGTGCACAAAAAGCTTGTGCCTCCAACTCAAGCTAGTTGACGATATCACGTTCTGTGTGGCTTCTAATTGGCTAAAGGGACATGAGTGACACTAAAGGTGAATGATTTTCAGAGAATGGAGAATACTTGCAGATAGCCAACAATATTATAGGGGGTTAGAGGGACCTGAACATCTTGTGATCCACACAGTCTTTCATCACTCACTGGGCTCTGTTTTGTAATGACAAGTTTTACATGTCTTTCAAATCAACATTTTGTTATAGTAAGCCTTTCAAAATTTCTCCTAAATATGCTCTGTTCATCTGTTTGCTGCTGTTTTGTAAATGCCATACAGTATTCCATTATAAGTCTGTTTCATATTTCAGTTACGAGCATAAGAGAGCTCAGCTGATTATGTTAAGAGTTCAGATTAGAAGAAAGACCGGCAAAGTAAGTATGATCTGAAAAAATCTTTGCAGCAAATCTATTTTGCAAATATTTAGTAGAAATATTTAGGTTTGCTGAAAAGATCTAACCTCAAGAATCAGTCGCTGATTACTTAGTTTGTGTGGCTATGTCTTAAAGTATTTTATTTCATATTCATGTGTATAACTCTTGAAGAAATGTAGATACATGGAGAACTAAAGTATCAGTGACTCAGTGTGCTATTTTACGTTATGCATGATGTGTATCACACTTGGTATGATGTTGCATGTAAAATTACCCCAAACATTTTAGTTACAATTTGATATTTAACTTTAATGGTAAAAGCTCTGTCATTTCACTACACAGATGTTGCAAAACTTTTGCATGAACTGACTTGTAAAAATATTTGAAAAGAATGAGTGACCTTAGCAATTATATAGAGAGGGAAGTGAAAGTAAAAAAGATGAAAAATACTTGCAAGTCTAGGGAAGTGTTTAACTCAAACACAACATTCCTCTTCTTTCAAATCTTCTCCATCTTCTTTCATTCAGATATCACCTTTTGTAATCACAACTGCCCTTTATAAATTGAGAATGAAACAGGATTTCTCAGTAAGAAGTGAAAGGGTAAGAGAGAGGTATCGATATAAGAGAGAGAACTGAAGAGGTGCGCTGAAATGATTTGGACATGTGGATGGGATGAGTAAGGAGAGAATGACTTAGAGGGTATACTTGTTGGAAGTGGAGTGAACAAGGAAAAAGAGGGAAAGTGAGGAGTGACAAATGCTTTTAGTGTTTTGGGCCTGAACATGCAAAAGGATGTGAGGCATACTTTGGAGAGAGGGAATTGGAGTGATGTGGTATATCAGGAGCAATGTGCCATCATTGGACTGAATCAGGGCCTATAATGCAGTGAGGGGTATCCAAGGAAATAACTGTGGATGCTGGTTGTGCTTTGTGGTTGTGGATTTGTATATTTGTGAGCATTTTTTCATGGAATTTTTGTGGTGGTTATTTTGCAGATTTTGCCAGTCCAGCTTGTTTGTGTATATTACATAATTTTTTTGAGTCAGAGGAAGGTGCAGTAATGTGTTTGTGTTGTATTACTTCACATCAGAGAGGTTTTGTGAACTGCTATAATCTTGTAATTTTTTTTTTCTATTTTTTTTATTCTTTGTACTTCAGGATCCCCTCGAGCATTTTGGTACTCCACTACCTCAGCGTGCCTCTTGGTCCATGATATCCCAAGAAACTCAGTGTCACATGGCTCTTGAGGGACTTTGCGTGTCCCATCCATCATTTACATATTCTTCATCTGTGCCATCTAGTCCCAGTACCAGCCATACTTCATTAAAAACTCCTGGTAGTCCCTCTGGATTAAGTCTGCCATCAAAAAGTCCTAATTTAAGAGTTAGAATTCCAAAGAGTCCATCCTTAAGACAGCCAACACGTAGTGCTCCTGTTCCTCCACCAAGAAGAGGAAAGAAACAAAGTTCAGGGAATGGGTAAGTGTACTCTTCTATTTAGTTTTTATTTCCTATAATACTTAAATTATCTTTCATAACTGAGTGGGTGTATGTGATATTTAGGTTTGCTGACACTCCCTTTTACTTGGATGTATGAATGAGGTTATTCACTAGGGATCCAGATTTTGTTTTAAGATATATGTGCAAAACTAGAGAGTGGATATGAGCAAATGAGGCCATTTCTTCACCTGTACCTAGCACAACCTTGCTAACACAAGAAATGTCAAATACGTATAAAACAAAATGTGTTTACATTTATATATTTATTTATGATTATTTATTATACTTCATTGCCGCTTCCCATGTCTGCGAGGTAGTGCCAGGAAACAGATGAAGAGTGGCCCATCCACTCATATACAAATTTAGTTATTTATTTATTCATTTATTTATTCATTTATCATACTTAACTGCTGTTTCTCGCGTCAGTGAGGTAGCACAAGGAAACAGACGAAGAATGACCCAACCATTCGTACAGACACACACACACACACACACACACACACA
>JAUUDZ010311619.1:316-16347 GCA_032361705.1 Panulirus versicolor | reverse complement strand
GCGTGCAACAAGGTGACCGTGCGGACCATGGCCATCAAAGACACCACAAAAGGTCACATCTTCAGACATGAAATCCTACAAAAATAAAGATAGTAAATGATACAAAGAGCCACATTTGGAAAGCCATGGAAATAGACACTGGCTTCACCATTCTTTCTTTCATTTCAGTTCGACATTTTCGCGACTCATCCACGACAATCTGGCCGAAAGACTAATTAATTTTGACAAGACTGAGGCCACGAAATGAACATACTTTACCACCTGAACTTTATAGCTAAGAGCATAGCTACAGAATCATTTTTTTCCCCTCTCTGGGATTTTCCCATTGTGATATATAGGTGGGGAAAAAAGCACCCCCAAGATCCTGGTAAATCCTTTTAGGAAAATAATTACTCTCAAACGAGATATATGGTTAGGACATAAACAGAGTCTCTCTTTTTTCAGAGAGAAATCTTTTACGTAGCCAGCGGTAACTGTGTGTGTGTGTTTGTGTGTGTGTGTCGTCGGGGGTGTGTTCATCCTCACTGCGAGTTTCTCTCTTACTCATAATCCTCACAGATCGAGGCCATCTGTGTGGATGAGGAGCACTAGTGCCGCAAGGATGAGAAATGACCAAGGTGCGTAAGATGCCCTTGGCTGAGGCTCAGGGTGTCATGAGAGCTAGAAACATGAATAACAGTGAATGAGACAAGAAACATAAGACGTTCTTTTGGAAATCTGATACTGTCTTCTCTTAAATACTAATTGATAAAGAGTAATTTGATGATAGAACAATTATTATATACATATGCTCAGTGTGTGTGTGTGTGTGTTTAAATCTAGCATTGTTGGGTTTGTCCACAATTTTTCAGCCGGACAACCTGGCAAACAGTAACAAAAACGGTTAAACACGGCGACACAGGCGACACATATTTGTTGGCTACATTGTTAGAGCGCTATGCTGTCATTACAGTGATGAAAACGGGACGACAGAGAGGGAAAGCTTTGTTATCACAGAGGAAATATCGGCACAGTAGATAAAAGCCAATCATGTTGTTCTAGGATGATGGGAAGTTCGTTTGCATTATTAGGTTGGCCTCTTGCTTCCGCATACTTAATGAACGAACTATCCTCATTCTCATCCCAGCGTTGAAAGGTAGAGTTTCATCCATTTCAGTGATACAGTGATTCCAGTATTCTCTGGGTCTCTATAGCTTCCATAGCTACAAATTTTGTATGGGTCGACACCTGGAAAGTTCACTGGAAACAGATGTGGCATATTCAGCGGTATTCACAGATATGATGCGAGGTGACCTGTTGTACGTTTCTGTGTTTTTCAGGTGGAGGAGAGCAACAGAGATGGGGAAAGAAAGAGAAATATGTAGCCAGAGAGACCACAGGAGGCTGGAAAATGCGGAAGGAATCCTGGTGACTGAGTGTGTCAATGACGTCAAGGTTCCTCATCCACTTTTTTCTTAGTTATCCCTCATCCTTATGGTCTTGTGTTGTTTATTCCTCATTCTTATGTTATTCTTATGGCCGTGTGTTATTCCTCATTCTTATGTTATTCTTATGGCCGTGTGTTATTCCTCATTCTTCCATCTCGTCCTGTGATCCTTTTGTCTATCTATTATGTTTCCTTGACCTTCATACCTTCCACAGGGAGGCCCAACGCCTCACACAGAGAGACGCAAAGGTCGTGGTGTTCTACCCAGCGGGAAGCAGCTGCTGCAGCAGCAGCAGTAGGAGCAACAGCTGTAGCGGCAACAGCACCAGAAGTGACCTTAGAATAGGGTCGTCCATCTCAAAATCATCCCAAAAAAATGTCGAGGTGACCTTTCGGACGTCCGAGACTTGAGTGAAATATGATTAATATATAAAGGTTCAACACGGGGCAGGATGTGATCATCGACGTGATCTGGAAGCAATAGACTTAGGCGATGCTCATTTTTCTGTCTATCTATCTATATATTTGCGTAGACATTCAAGTACTTTCTCTAAAAAGGAAAAAAAAAATCTGATGTGAATAACAGCGTGATTCATGGCGCCCCACCAGCAAGGGTTATTCTGAATAGCGCCACAACACTAGCGACACTTTACTACAGGGAAAGTTACGGCAGGGAATCTATATTCCTGAGGGGCAAAAGCAGGATAAATATTCTCGGAGGAAAATATATATATATAGTGAATGGAACTGTGAATGTGGGCAACATACAGGAGGGCAGGAAGTCGTGTGATGGAGAAATTTCAAGAGGTTGGGCCACACGAGTGTAAAATCCTCTTCACATACGATTCAAATTGGCAAATGCGCACACACACACACACACACACACACACACACATCATAGAGGTAGAGCCGTTTGAATTAACGTCGCCATTCTTGTGCCTCAATATAAGGCAGTAATTCAATTTAAACTAATCAGTCATAAAAAAAAAAACAAGAGGGGAAATTGAATTCCAGTCCTATAATTCAATTATGAAAGAATCGTGCTATAGGACGAATGTCCAGACCCGTTATGAACTCAGTTCCTGAAAGATTATAAGATCAGGTTCAGGATTTATATATTTCACTATCTGTCTGTGTGCCTTGTGGGCTGTTTATGGATATAGAACTTCCACATTACTTTTATGAATGGTAAAAAGGTGTCTAAAAAGGCCTGCCAAGAGTTTGTAAGTGCATAGTCTTTGAATCTTTCAAACGAGACTTCGTTATTAGGAATGATATTTGTGAAGAAAGAGAGAGACAAAGAAGCTAAAAAGGAGAGAAAAGAATAAGCGAGACTTCTAAAATAATGATGATAATCACCCCTTCCAAAAAAAGGAAAATGAGTGGGAGGGCAAAGATTACTGTGAAACTGATAAGTTTACCTCATTTCCTTTTAGACTGAAACGTTCCGTCCCTTGAGAGATGGAAACGTTCTAACTTGAGATAGAAACGTCTCATGACCAGGTAGAAACGTTCCATTCCCTAAGAGATGGCAATATTTCATTCCTAAAGAGATGGAAATGCTCTATTCCCCAATAGAGACGAAGCGTTCCATCCACTGAGAGATGTGAACGTTTCCTTCCCTGACAGATGGGAACATTCTCTCGGTCCGTTCCTGATTGCAGGGCTGACGAGTCCAGAATTTTCGCCTCGCTGGAATTATCGCAAGACACAAGCTGGAATTGGGCGAGACTTCCTGGAGCGTAGCCGAACTTCCTGGAAGTAGTTAGATGTCACTGAAAAAAGTTAAGACTTGACACGGTTTGTGCTATCTCTTGATGGATGGAACTTTTTGGAACTTACTTTGTTTTGAAAGAAGACTGTTGAAACTTGTGTGTACTTCATGGAACTTGCTGGAACCTTTTAACTTGTGCTGGAATCAGTTTTTGGTGCTGGTTACTGGAATTCAGCGACAACCCGTGGTAAATTAAAACTTTTTAGAACGTTATTGTAAAACGAAAATATCTTTTCGAACTCATTAAAAGTCGCTAATAACGAAAAAAGGAAGTGATGGTGATTCTCTCTCTCTCTCTCTCTCTCCCTCCCTCATTCACAAGTCTCAGACTTGTGGCTTCATAAAGTTGCGCCCTGGAGGAACTTGAGGGACCAAGTCCTTGTAAGAACTAATTAGCGATGATATATCATCAGCTTGTGTGGTGAGAGAGAGAGAGAGAGAGAGAGAGGGGGGGGTGGAACTGAGTTACGGGCACATCCATGATGATAAGGAAAGCCTGTCTGTTACATTCTTACCATTACAAAGTATAACTTTATGCTTAGCTCATCGACACAAGAATATTTGATTGGGGAAAAAAAATGTTATCGCCAATTCTCTCTCTCTCTCTCTCTCTCTCTCTCTCTCTCTCAATTTGAAGCTGAAGATAACTTCCAGCGAGGTCAACAAGGATATACTTCATCCAATAACTTCACCATGATATATGTAATGTAGTCTCCACTTGAGAACGAACCTCGGCGCCTCTCCTTCAATCCCCATTAATTATTCCGAGGGACAAAATTTACGTTAATGTCAGGTTCAGTGGAGGCAGTGAAGCTGTGCTTTTAGTCCCAAATGGAAACACTTGCAATGAAAATAATCTTCTATAATGACACGAAGCTGCTGTTGATGAAAATAAGAGTGGAGGATTTTTTTTCAAAAAACTCCTCAGTGAGATGAACTTTACGAAGGGTATTTTATCCTTTACCTTTGACCTTCCTGACATTCTTGATATACATATTTGGCTTTTTTTTCTAAAATGTTAGAAAATAAAAGTGTTTTAAATGTATATAAGAGTTCATACTCTGGTCGTGAGGGCCTTATCGATATGGATCACTTACAACGCGTCTCTCTGCTTCAGTCATTCTCCTGCTGGTGTCGTGGGGAACTGTGACGACCAAAGAGGGTGATGTCGTGTGCCATCATGTACGCAGGCATTCTTGCATCCGCTGATAGTGTTTCCATATTTGTATATGCATTTAGATGCATACTTTCAATCAAAAACACATACATATATAACCATGGATGTAAACCCAAGTACATTCAGACACATACCCATATACAGAGAGTCACATTCACAAATACAGATGCGTAGACAGTAACACACGCACATATGCACACAACCCCATTCATGTGGAGAGAGCGACGGGCAGAGCAAAACAACACACACGGGAGGGTTGATTACATTACCAGGTTCATACTGGTAGTGGTAGGTGTTGACTCTACAGAGAGACAGAAGTGACTGCTTCTCGTCAGAAGAGAAAAACACACTCATAGGACAAAGAACAGAGCTCCTCTGTAGCACAGAGCTAGTTCAACACCGTCTTGTGCACCCATGAAACCTATACGGTCGTGGAAATTGAGTTTTCAAGGAAAATACTTGTCTACCATATATCTCTCAGTCTATACAAGCAAAGCTTTACAGTGAGTAAGATCTAATATAGATAACATTTTCATCTGGTTGAAGTAGGGTAAGTAATTCTACTATCTCGGATGTGACTAGTGACAAAAATGTAATTCACAAATGGTTTAGAATTATATTTCAAGTATGGTACCCAACTCAAGAGGGTAATTCAAGATGCATCTTAAACCCATCTGTATAACAACACGATACATTACTAACATCAAACCAGACTTACCCTCTCACATTACTATAGTGCCTTACAGTGCTCTTTCTCACGAAGACTATCTTGCTAGCGTTTAAGGCTTATATCACACCATCAGCCTGCAAACTCATCGACAAATCCTACATATTATGCTCTGTTGAGACATATGACGTCCTTGTATCAACATTGTAGAATTTCCTTTCCATCTATACATTTTGGGCAGGAAATGCTATAGACTGGTCCATTTTGCGTATGTGTGCATAAGGGCCGATATCGACAGCCTCTCACCGAACTGGAGTTCTCGTGGGTATGACACTGTCCTGCCGCAGACAGATGATTCAAAAGGTGTTGCGAGCGACCAGCGAATCAAGTCTTTCAAGCGTCCGCGGATCATCGTTCCAGCGGCGCCTCACAGGTACCTGATCCAGTAGGGGATGTTGAAGAGGAGGAAGAGCACAGGATAGAGGAACCTTGCGCCTAACTCCACGAGCAGCTCCGCCCTACGCCAGTGCTTTTGTCCATCCCTGTGACCAGCGAGATGGGCGGATCTCTCCACCCAGCCCGCTATCCCTACATAGGCCTGCAGGAAATGTATGGGAAATGTATGATAGGAAATGTATGGGAAATGTATGATAGGAGATTACAAGAACCAGAGACCAGTAGAAGTAACTGAACTGTGTTAGTGAGAATCACAAATCCAACGAGTAAAAATTACGATCGAAATATAAAGTTATATAATTATTAACATTTTGACTGGGACGATTCATAGTAAAGTATCCGTTGCATTCATAATCTCAAAGAAAGCAAGATCCAATATGGAAATCAGCCATTGGTACTGACAGTCAATGTGAACGTCCGTTTTAAGAAAGACATTAAATATCAAACATTTCACAAGTCTAACATACTTACAGGTTTTACATGGTACACACCGTCAGCTGGCTGGCGTACCCTCAGCCTAGAGGGGGAAAAAAAAAAGAATCTTTGACAATATCTTCATAACAGATAAACTTACCAGACACTTTCCTGTTAACGCTGAGGAAAAATTGCTTTACAAACCGTAATGCTACTACGGTTGAGCATTTTGAATACACATTCGATTATCTATCTAGCTTTTCCTGCATTACAAATACAAACACACAGACACATGTTGCAAGTATATAAACCGCCACTGACACATCAGAAAAATGCACAGTAAAGTGTTTGGCTTCCAATCGCTCTCATCTCCCCCGCCTTACCGAGATAGCGCCAGAAACGGACAAATAAATCTTTGAGTAAAACAAAAATTCCTCGCTTGGGTCCTTTTGATCCTGGTTTTAGAGAATGCTAATAAAAAAAGGAGTGAGGATATCCCACACACGGCTGCTTCAGCCACTTTCAATAGCCTCTTACGTCAACGCGGGAGAGATACGCTGGGGTGTTAATCTCTCTCTCTCTCTCTCTCTCTCTCTCTCTCTCTCTCTCTCTCTCTCTCTCTCTCTCTCCCATCCCTAAGGGATGATGGTACCACACGCCACAAAGGAGTCACCGTGAGCTTACTGAAGGATGACAGCGTACTGGAAGAGAGCAGACGCTACAGCCAAGATACACGCGAAGAACCAGATGTCAACAGCCCGGGTGTAGTTGGCGGAGGGCGTCAGCTGTCTGGTAGATGAAAGTAGTGTTACCAGTGTAAAAATCATTCAGTTTTACAGTCGTAGTCACTATCATGACAGTTTAGATGTTACGTCACGGCTAACTTGTAACACTGAAATGAGATTGATGGTGAGGAATGAGTTGATGGTGATTCACTGTGTACTGGGGTGGAGGTGTGATGATGAAGAGGGAGTTGATGGTGACTTTATTTATTGTAGTGGAGTGGATGCTAGTGATGTGAAAATGATAGTTCGATTGTGTGGTGAGAGACAATGATGAAGATGAATAGAGATGCATAGTGAGGGAGAAGTGATGGTGACTCATAGTACAGTGAAAGAAGGGAAGATATAGTGAGGGAGGAGTGATGGTGACTCACTGTAGAGTAACAGATGGGGAGATATAGTCAAATGGGAAAAACAATGATGAAGACTCACTGTACATTGGCATAGATGGAGATGATGGTGAGCAGGGAGGTGATGAGGAGGACGGTGCGAGCAGGGATGGCGTCAGGGGGCCAGAAGAACGAAGCCCAGGCCACCAGCACGAAGAGCGAAGACGGAACGTACACCCCCATCAGGTGGTTCTTATACCGGCGGGTGAAGACCATAGTCGATCTCAGACACGGGTATTCCTCTGCAGGTGCGAGACGTAAGGGTCTTGTGATATCTCACAGTTGTGCACAAGAGCTGTAGATGCAGTGAGAGAGGGTGTATGATCTTAGAATTATCACGAATACCTGAAGAAGGTGTTCACGATCTTCGATTAGTGGTTATGATATGACGTTGGGGACCTTACCGACTCTAAAGCCCAAATACCTAACCAATCAGCTATGTAGGGAAAGACATTATGATAAGAGGATGGAAGACGAGAAAGCATATGTCCTTATGACATTTGGCGTCATTGTGAGGCAGCGAGAACACCTGTACTAGGAGACTGGTTACACCTAGATACATTGAAATACATCTCTGAAAATGCTTATCTATTCAAATCCAAATACACATTCAGGTACTCCCAAACTAATCAAATTGCCTCATCCTCAGAAGTCAGAGATAAGACATATCGCATCCATATACAACAGACATTCAACAAACATATCATACACTTAACACATCGATGATATGTACAAATCAAGAAGATAAACAATTATTCACATGTAGTCAAGCAGGAAGGTTTTGATGTACCTAAAGTTCTTGAATAGTTGTCTAATAATCCCCAGACAAATATCATTTACAGTGTGAACTTCCCCATCTTCAGTTATCAACTAATACCATAAAAGAGATATCAATGTCTTGGCCCTAAACACAGACCCTAAGGTAAACAAACCATAACATAGATAAAAATACCGCAATTGAATACATAATTCTTGGACCAAAGTTAATCAGAATACCCATATAGATGCGTCTCCCTTCTTATACTAATAATCCTTTTCCTTCTCGTTTCATTACACTTAATCTCCCCTTCACCTCTCCCCACCAACGTCTCATCTGGTCCTTTCTCTCCTGCACCCCTGGCATCACACTGAGGGAAGATGCATCAGTATGCAAAAGGATGATGTCCGACTCACACGGGACAAGTGCCCGAAGACCATTCTCGAAGACCAGGTTCGTTTCGTATCTGAGTGTCGAACTCAAGGAGGATTATGCACGGATATCCTTTTATTTACCCGAAGATCGAACTCACTGTTGAAGTCCTCAGCCACGCAGGCGGTGGCGTTCTCCTGCTGAAAGGAGAAGTGGTAGTCACCCAGGAGCTTCGGGACTGCTTCGGAAGCTGTCACCCCAAGGCCATGCCAATCGAAGTTCATGTCGTCGGTGCCGAAGTAATCTGGCGAAGCCATGTCGGAAAAGAGAGAAATGGAGTTCGTTAACAAAGACCCGGACGATTCAGAGGCAAAACGAAAAAAAGTTTGAAAGTCATACAAAGTAGAATTTAGAAATGCGTGCAACAAAAACCAAAGTATTAGAGGGAATACAGACACCGGAATATCTAAGTTAAATTCAATTTATGAAATAGCTTCTTAAAAGTTTAAGAAGCAGACAAAACTTAGCAAAAGACATAAAAAGTAAAAGCAACAGAAGAAAGCAGAATATAGATAACTAGAACGTAGCATACTATACCTCACATTTGAAACATATTAAAGGCATATCGGTGATGTTCCTTTAACCTATATGTCTCAAATATCATAAAGTGTCTCATGATTATTATCATAACCACGATAGTGTTCTTCCATAGTAGTGTATCAAGACAATCACATACGTATACCTGTATGTACTCACTACATAAGCTGTGTGGGTAGAGAATGTACGCACCTTTTATATATTATGAATTCTCACTAAATCATTAAAAAATGTAGACATCTTTTTATCAAGATATAAAAGTATAAATGTAAATAAACGTTTGATAATGACGGAGGTTATTACCTCCAAAGTACCTATATTATTTCCCAGGTTTTTTTGCACGATAAAACAAAAAAACGACGTTATTTCCCTAAACTGACAAGGGATATCCCCACGATACAGTAGTTAGAAGAGATGGTAGTGAGGTAGTTAACATTAGGACAGGACACTTACAACTTGTTATGTCCACGGGACATATCTGTTTGTCGAAGGGGAAGTCGTGGAAGAACATGGGACACCCCAGCGATATGATGAACCTACAGAACAAAAAGAAAACGGTCAGAAACAATGTTAAAAAAATCATTATTTGTTACGTTTACTTTTTAGAGAGAAGAATGTAAACAAAAGACGTATCTTTAGGAAAGGAATAGCATATCAGATATTAGAGATATCAGCTATTCAATAGAACTCATCAATGATAAGGTGGTAGGAGATGGGAAAGTAGAATTAGACTTGGAACTATCAAGAAATGAAGTTGAGGAGAGAATGGTATCGAAGAGGGTGGCTATGTTAACTGGAAAGAGCTGTATCGATTGATCAGGTCGAAAATACAGGAGAAAAGGTTGAACCACAGATGTTGATGATGTCAGTTAAGGACCAGATAGATATACAAGAATGAAAGACAAGGCAAATCAGTACTCCTTATTGAGGTATCTTTGACTTTACTAGGAGCAGCTCTGGAAGGATTCCGGGTACAAATGAAACTAAAATGGGTTACAAGAGAAAGGAAAAGAGGTACATGACCCAACAAGCTCTCTCCTTGACGACGTGATTCAATTAACAGAAAATAATAACTTGTCTGTAGCTCCAGCAAATAGGATACTATGGCTTTATCCCAGAGTACTACCATGATCGGGATGATATCCTGACTGTATCTTATGACATAAAACGTATGGGGTTAAAAGGTATAAACTCACAGCTTAGACCAGAGGATCTTCCCATCTCTGTAGAGTCGAATCCCACTGAACGGCTGGATGAGGCTGGCTGAATGAATCTCTCTGAGATAGATTCAGTCAAATTAACGTGGTTGAAAAGATACGATTCTTTGTGAATGATGTTTGTGGAGAATCACAGATATACCTGTAGACTCTAAGCTTAAATTTTGGGAACGTCAACAATATTTTGATTACTGTGGTGTAGCATTTCTGATACAAACTTCTTGTTAATAAACTTTTCACTTTGAAATTTGTTAATGTACATCTGACTTTTGATTTCTGCAGATGAATCTGGAGCAAGTGATCATTGAAAATATCATAGCAATATACCGACCCACAATATGATCGTTACAATTATTGGAATTCTAGTGTTATGTACTCACTGAACCATTTGTATCAACCCTTTACTCATGAAACCCTCATCATTACTCACTCCATCTCCCAATTCCACATTCACTGGGCACCCCAGCATCATTCATGAACTCAGAGGGGGCCCCCAGTCACTACTCATGTACTCATGAGACCTCCAATACTACCCATGTATTCATTGAAAACTCAGTATCATCCATGTACTCACTGAACTCCCTAGTACCACCCATAGCAAACCATCAAGACATCACTCCCGTACTGACTGCACTCGCTCGATGGTGGGATCCGGAAGCCAGAGGTTGAGATCATCCAGAAGGCTGCTGGAGAGGGGGACGAAGTCCTTTGTGGTGTTGACGAAGAGATCCTGTGGGATGAGCAGTCGAGGGTCCTTCCACGATGTACGGAAGTACACCTCAATCCCCACCATCTGCATCGTACATTTTCGTCAGTATTTCTGAACTAGAAAAAATGTGTAATACATTTATCTATCTATATATATATATATATATATATAATCATGTAAAGACATATAGGGTAATTACTAGGATTTCAATTACTATGATAATTCCTGTAAGATGTTAGTGACAATGATTACTCATTCTACGAGACAAGGTTACGACAGAAACGATCAATGAAAGGAGCTTTATAGGGTAGAACCTTTTCATATTCTTCTGCTAACAGAAACACGGGCAAAGAGGGACAAAAATGTATACAACGACGCTCTGTCTAACCCTGAGAACAACAGAGGAAAAACTGTGTCCATAAGGAAGAGTTTTCTTCAGTGACCTGACACTGATCAGGGGGCTTAGTCTTCGTATTTATGGTCTTCGTACTCAAAGGGATACAATTGATGTACTCAAGCAGTTCGATAGCTGTCCTTCAGGAATCAAGTCGTTGTGCTCAAGGCGTCAATCACCTTCCATGAACATTTGCCATATTTCTTCTTTAAAAACACGAGAAAAAATATTCTCTTGCCGAGGTATCGAAAACACCCCAGTAGATTAAGTTTTAGAGTGAAAAACAATATTGATCGAGTGTTACAACTCCAAACTTAAACCATAGCTGTGACTCTTGAAGGAAAGTACGTGGCTAAATCTTGGTGCAAACCATCAATAATGTAAAGGAATTCCTCGCTACTTATGTGCTTCATACTTAGGCACAGGTCCCCTCCCTAATGCACTCGAAAACTGGGCGAGAATTGTGACCACTGTCAAAATATTTGGACTACTTGATCACACATGAAGGCTAAAAGCAGTGCAAACACTCCCACTGGTTATCCAGTGTGTCTGCATTAACCCGGACATACAGCGTAGGTCATTATGGTGTATAAATCACGGAGACTATATTACCAGCAGGCGGAGTAAGTTACTTATGGGTTTATGTATGCGAACATGTCACCTGTTATTTCTTCCCCTGAAATGTATCTATGTCTAAGATTAGTCTGTTTGTTTGATATTTTCTTATCTAATGTACGCTATTTGTAATATATTTAACGCAGATTACGATTACAATCACAGGGAAGCATGCGTCAGACACACGCATATATACAGATGTCAGTCAACCCACAGTCAACCCAGGTTTTCATTCTCTCTTTGGACTAATTGATGAATGGGTATCTGGCTTAGGTTGGGGTATTGTGCATATGTACACACACATAGGGGTAAAGTCATGGTACATAAACAAAAGATTAAGAGACGAGGCTACACCAGTGTATATCTCCTCTCTTCCTGTAAACACGCAAATAGTAGTCACAAATAGTAAGCACACAATTCTAAAACAAATATAAATACTTATATAAAGATCAGACATATCAACAGACCACATCTGTACGCTAGCCAGGTTACGTGAAGGGAAGTTAGAAAAAATAGATAAATCAGCCGAGGGCCTAAGCGGTGTAAAAGCCCAGAGAGATATACGTCATCCTTGTCTCCAATACCAGCCTCGAATTCGCTCACAAAGCTGTTCCGAAAGCGTGTTAATGGAACTTTCATGCATGATCTATCGGCCATTCCACTCCAGAGAGCAGATTACATTATTGGTCACAAAGAATAAGGGATTTTAAAGAAAGGGAAACGTATATTCAACGAGCACAAAATCGTTTTTACTTAATGCATTGTTAATGTTATGTACCAGAAGATAAAAGAAACATGATCAACACACACACACACAGTGTACATACATGCCCAGCATATAGACATACCCTGATATATAAAAATACCCAAATCATGGCCATCTTGTGCGAAAGAAAAGTAGTGTAATGAAAAGAATAAAATTCATTAAAGATCCTGTGGTATTTGTAGACTTAGATGTCAGAAAAGAGGAGGAGGTCGTGTGGTGTTTGTAGACCTAAATGTCAGAAGAGAGGAGGAGCAGGTATCACAACGACCAATCCCCGTGTGGTTGTTCTCCACACAGAAACAGTGGGAAGCTGAAGTCATGTACGTACAGTGAGCCCGAAGCCTGATTTATCTAAACTGACATATGTGTACACACTTATAGAGATATAAAGCTATATACATACATAATACTTGCTACTTGCTGAAGTAAAGGAAAGACATGACTATTGAACACGATAAAAATACGTATACATACACAGTCAAAAGATTTACACATACGATGATGTTTGCCATCTGAGTATACTTGGAAGGGGGTACAGATACTCACCATATTATTTTCGTCAACCCAGTTCACGGCGTTAATCCTCATAGAAATGCCGACCGTCACGGGACCACCTTCTGCAGTGTAGAAAAAAAAGACAAAGTTCTGTACACAAGAGCCTACCGGAATCCTGCTAACCAAGTACAGTGCAGGAATTCAGGTTTGGGATCTGAACCTACATGACCCAAGAAGCACATTTAAACACATGAAGGTCATTCTCAGAAGAGTCTTTTAAAGATAAACAAGATCATTACATATACATAGAAACATGGAAATGTTTGATTTTGAAGAAATCGAAATACTTTTAGATATTTTGATTAGATTAAGCAATTTGATCAGCTATGACAGATAATCCCATCATACTTCATCTATCATCACCGGAAAAAAAAATGTCATTTTATACTCGTTAACCACAATGGAAAGATGGCGGAGTCAGGGAACTCACCAGGGCCCTGGGGCCGGATGTGACTATCGTAGTTCGGGGGAAGTAGGTCCAGGGCATCTACGCCTACCACGCTGCCAGACGCCACACAGCCAAGTACAACAAAAGAAAAATCATGTACGAGAAGCGATCCGGACAAAAGTAAACAAAAGTTAACAAATGTTATTTATAAGTAATCAAAAGTAATAAAACACACTACCAACTTATACTTACAAAATGAAGCGGTTTAATGACCCTCTACTATCACATTCTAAACATTCATTATCACTCGTGAATACTATCAAAAGTGTAAATCTAAGTAAATAATAGTTTACTATCATTTACAGCAGTGGAAAACTTACAACGTGTTTAGAGACATAATCAGTGGCAATCCCATGAGGACATGGGACTCTAAAACCCGACCATACAGGCTGGGAAATGGAATGCAGTTCCGATGGAACAGCAAACAACACGACGCTTGAATGGGGTCGTAACTGGGAATCAGCGACGAACTCCTTTGTGGATTTATTGCGTCGGTTCTGCATAATGTGACGACCACGAGACAAACGGTAGAGAGAGAGAGAGAGAGAGAGAGAGAGAGAGAGAGAGGTACTGTGAAAGGACAGGCAGGTACGTACGGTAAGGACAGAAGGAACAAATACGTACCACAGCAGGAGGACAGGAGACGCCCAGGAGCCGGACTGATCCCTGTCTAGGGCCCTTGGTACCTTCATCCCTGTGAAAAATATCATTGATCAATGGCATGACGGAGAAATGACAATAAACCTTCCACAGATTCAACAAGTAGTCATTAGATCCTGGCAAGCTCATTACTTGTTAATTCCGTAACAAATGAATGATACTTCCATAGGCAAACTAAAACGATGACACACAAACACACAAAAATATACACACATTCATACACCCATGTCTATACACAAACATGCACAGAAATATGGATCCAAATGAATTTACACACACACACACACACACACACCTATAAGCACGTCCGAAAGCGACCTAAAATACTTAAGAATCTCCTCCAACATACCTCTGCTGTGCTATTAGTCAAAGAGGGAATTTAGAACAGAAATCCACTCACAACCAGCAGACGATCAAACAGCTCCGTCTAGCGCGGCTGCAGAGCCTCCTCCACCACAGTAAAGCCGAAGCCCCGAGACCGTCCACAAGACCTCCTGGAACCTCTCGCGACACTGACGGGTTCCCTTTCCTCCGAGGCACTCACTCCCTCCTCCCTCCTCCTCCTCCGCAAGCACGAATGATGATTGTCGCCTCTATCGATAGACATGCGTCAATTGGCCAGCCTTGACCAGCCGTGTGGGTGTGACAAGGAAGTCCAACAGCGTCGTCCTGGCCCAGCTCGCCACTGGGACTTTCGTCCTTGGGGTCGACACAAGCACTGACGTCGGTCGGTGTTGACGCTAAAGAAGCAAAGATCCGGTGAACTTATGATCTTCAGAAAACGAATCGAGACTGTTTCAGATACTGGTTCGAACAGATTGTTTCACATATCGATACGAGCAGGCTGTTTCAGGTACTGATTCGAACAAATATGTTGACCCTTTTGTTTGTTTCGAGCGTCGTATAATCGAGAGAAACTGAACCAAAACAGAAGTTTATCCGGAGTTGTTCACTGCCAAAAAAAAGTCTTGATCTCTTCGTTTCACTGTGATTAACCGTTCATCAACCACAGTAACCATATCAACAAGAGACATCACCAACCAGCAACCACAGAACGACCCTCTCTCTCTCTCTCTCTCTCTCTCTCTCTCTCTCTCTCTCTCTCTCTCTCTCTCTCTCTTACTATCCCCTCTAAGCATCTCACCACAGCCTGCGTCACCTCCTCCTCTTCCCTACAGCGTTGACGCAGTTCCCTGCACATTGAAAGCCGCTTACCGTCATTTGGGAGGTGGGAACCCCTCACAGGGGACCCAGTTGCATGATTCGCCTCGGATACATATTTTTCCGGAGGACTTTCGTTGAGACACCGGAGTGACCTCACACCTGCAATACCAACCACTCTGCTGACCAGAGATGGAGGTTGATACTGGGGTTCCCGTGGCTTTACCAACGTTGGAATATACAGTTGGCAACGCCCAGACCAGACATAGGTCGTGTGTGGAGTGTCGGCTCTCACTAAGTCCCATTCCCCACCCTCAGCAAACGGTTCGTTCCTTAACGAACAATGTCGAGGCTTTACATCGATATGTGGTCGCTATTGCGTTATTCATATGCTTTAAAAAAATGGTAGGGGACGAATGAAAAAGTGTATGCCCGTGAAGGAAAGAGAGTGGGACAAATAGACAGATAGACAGGGAGAGAGTAAAGAAGTATGGAAATGAAAGGGGAACCAAGCGACATAATGCCAGGAAAGTCCAGAGTCCAGTCACAAGCCCACTTTAATTACCTGGACTTTTTTTTTTATACATATATCTCACTTCATACCCCCCAAAAGTTCTGCACAGGGACATTCATTAACAAGACAGGTAATAAACGAGGTACAGTAAACTTTCTGAAAAAAATTCAGACTGAATTGT
>JAUUDZ010311508.1:0-16349 GCA_032361705.1 Panulirus versicolor | reverse complement strand
GGACGTGTCATACTTTGTGACAATCATTCTTGAGAATTATTTAAGAGAAGGTGTGAAATAATCCTTGGCTTGCAACTTAGCGAACGTGTGTGACCATGACTTTCATAGGCCTCAAAATGCCACTCAAAACGCGTGGAATATATAGAGACAAACATGGAACACGACTGGTAAAACCTTACTTACATATCCTTAGCTCATCAAGAAATACTAGAGATCGAACATCTGGTGTGAGTGAAAACTGCTTGAAAAGGCTTGGTGGGTCCAGCAACACTATATTGCCAACATTCTTTCATGTTCAGAAGGGGGGTCTGACCCTACAGTACTTAGTAATGATCTATGCGGCTTATATACCGACTGGAGGAATACAAAGGAATTCAAACATAAAACAAAAAGGCTGTTTGAGATATTGGAAGATATATCAAGGAACTCGCAGATTGGTGGGGTAAAAGTACAGGACGCATAGATAACCCAAAGATAAAAAGCTGTCTGTGTGTCTGAGGATATGCCAGTGATGATGGTGGTGAACCTGGAGCAAAATGTTTCAACAAATCTTTTCCCTTGAACGTATCTCGAGCTCTGTTGTCAGCAACCCTCACTGGCAAATTCATTCCATAAATTGAGGATCTATAGATACTTTGATCACCCTGGAGTTCAAGCTTGCACCCCGTAATTTACAGTGTTACTCTTGTATTCACAATAAGTTATTTTATTTATTACCACAACTGTATTTGATAGGCCTTCACAATTACCTGCCTTTTGGCCTCATACCTTTGAAGAGCCAAACTGTCTTACCTCAGAATACACTTCTGATGAATTACCAACCAACGAAGTGAAATATAGTTGCCTGACTTTATCAACATGAAATCTAGAAAAAGAAAATGAGGACAAAATAGAATATCAGATAAATTCTTATCTCCCCTAAGTTGATCTGTTGATAGTGCAACGACTTTAGCTTATCTTCAGTTCCATCGTCACATCCTGAAGGATGATTATAGCAAAGGACGTCGTAACACGTCTATGTCAATATCTTCGAAAAAGAACAGAAATTCCTTTACCAGCTGAAGGTCGTCTCCAGTGCTGACGTTGATATAGCAGGGGGTCGTTCGTTGTTGTAGAGAAATACACCCAAGTTAATCTTTCGAATATGACAATACGATCCCTGGGTGTGGTAGTCACACGACCCCTGGATGTGGTGGTCACACCATCCCTGGGTTTGAGGGGCACACGACCCCTGGGTGTGGTCTTCACACGACCCCTGTGTGTGGTGATCACACGACCCCTGGGTGTGGTGGTCACATGACCCCTGGGTGTGGTGGTCACATTACCCCTGGGCGTGGTAGTGGTCACATGATCCCTAGGTGTGGTGGTGGGATCAAGTCCAAAGATCAGGCCTTCGTGCTCAAGGGTCGTATCGTCGTGCTCAGAGGGGTCATACCGTCGTTCTCAGAAGGTCGTACTGTTGTGCTAAGAGGGTCATACCTTCGTGTACAAAGGGTCGTATTGTTGTGCTAAAGGCTCGTACCGTCGAAATCGAGGGTCGTACCGTCAAGCTTGAGGGTCGTACCGTCGAACTCGAGGGTCGTACCGTCGAGCTCACGGGTCATGCCGTCGTGCTTAAGGAAGCCAACGTCGCCAAAGGCAGGCTGGTGATCTGAGGGTGTAATACACGTCCTCGACTTCCATTCGAGACGTAGCGAACTCTGAGGTCTCGCTCCCTACCTCCCGGTCCCTTTATCTAATGATATCAACTTGTCTGTCATCGAGTATCAAAGGGTAAATGTAATATCATACTTGTAAGGCAGACTGGCGTCAACCTTTTGAGTGTCCTCTGTCCCTTAACCTAGCCAGCCCTTGAGTTCCAACAGTCTTCATGAACTCGCGTCCCGAGTGTCGACTGTGTTTGGTAATACGTTCACTCTGAACTCCGGCTCTTGATTGATCGAACCCCTACTGTGTGTTGGTAGTATGTCTGACGTCACCCCAGAGTGAACAGTGTTTGTCTGACATCACCCCAGAGTAAACAGGGTTTGCTTGACATCATCCTTGAGTGAAGACTGTTTGCTTGACATCATCCAAGGCAGAAAACTGTCTTTTTGAGGGCATCATCTTTGAGTGAGGCTGTTTACCTGAATCACCCTTGAGTGAACACTGTTTGAGATCATCCTTGAGTGATTTATTTTGACATCTTCCTTGAGTGAAGACTGTTTGACATCATCCTTGAGTGAGCGGTTCGTTCGACATAATCCTTGACCGAAGATTATTTCTTTGACATCACCCACGAAAGGGGTTTCTGCCTCACCAGACTTACGTCTCGATCACCCACCTCTTGATGTGAAAAATCTGTTCAGCTAAACCGTTTGGTCTTCGTCGTTTGCTTGACATCACCTTAGAGACAAGATTATACCTGGCGACAGGAAATGCTTCATATCCCTTGAGAGTAAGTGGGACGTCTGTCTTAGACCATCACTGTTTATAGAAGGTGTGTTTGGCATCAGTCTTCGGCGCACGCTTAACGTATGGCGTCACTCTGTTCACAGGATCATTTGGGCGTAAACACTGAGTGGAGAGTGAAAGTCGCGACATATCACTCGAGAGTAGAATATGTCTGATATTAGCCCCACCTTTGAGTGGGACTTGACATTCACCGGTGAGTGTAAGTGGGTCTGTTTCTCTCTGGATGTGAGGTGGGTTCTCACAACAGCGTCCATGCATCCTGGCTGGCTGGCCCATATCTCCAGCTGCCTCGTATCTCCCCAGGATGACAGACGTATACCAGATGGAAACATTGTTTACAACCAACAAAGTTCATCATGATAATGCTGTCTGAGAGCAGAGGGTGACATCCAGCACCTCACAGCCGGGCGAACATCCAGACCTTTGTTAGGTTGGGTAAGGGGATGTATATATGCATTTTCTTGAGAATTTCTTAGATTTTTGTCTAGCTGCCTTTTCCACCGAATGACATTGGTTTGTCTACCCTTTCTTGTAAACCCATCTCCCCTTCCATCGTTGGCCACACTCCCGTTCCATCGCTTAATGTTCTAGGATGTGTTCAGTATTGTTAGGGACGACTGTAGGTTTGGTACGACGAGGGAAACTGTATGAACATTAAATTCGTCCTCTCTCTCTCTCTCTCTCTCTCTCTCTCTCTCTCTCAATAAAAGGCGTTAGCGTAAAATCATGTCAGATGATGATGTGGCGGTCTTGCTCAGATGGTAGAGGCAGAAGAGATGAGCTCCAGACACGTTCAGTGCAGCAGGTGCCTCTCCCTCCCCTCTACTGTAGGGAAGTAAGAGAAGAAGGGGAATAATTCATATCCAACGACAGGTGGGTCGACGTGGACCTCAGTGTGAGGGATGGGTGTACAGTTGTGTACCCAGTGGGAGTCGAGTCAGGCAGTGGTGAAGGCGCGATGGCCAACGGTGGCGGCCCCTCACCACCAAATGGGGACTCCTTCCTCTCTGTCTGTCTTTCGGGTTTCCCCAAGGCCACAACCAGCTTTTATATCTGTATCTTGGAAAGACCTTGTTACTATCCTTGCTATCTTCGCTGTTTCTCTTTCTATCCTTGTTAAAATAGAAATATATATCTTCAAAATACCGAATAGTCTCACTGTAATCTGTGATTTCTCCTACCTCACGAATGACCACCACATCCTGAACGCGATTCTTTCCTACTCCTCCAGGTACGTTGAGGCACTTGGGCGGTGCGCACATCAACACCCACCCATTCCATGTCCACCACCTTCAGGTCTCCTCAGTCATGCGTCCCTTTCTTACCAAAGTCCTAATTCACCTCTTGATACTTATTCTCTTCATCTACCTCCAAAGTAGTGGCGTCTCCACTGGTGAGTGTACACTTTCCCTACCAGCACTACGGTAGTGTAGACCACCACACATTGTCACATAGGCTAATTCAGGTTATTCCTCGATGAAACACAATTTCGTAGCTGTCTGCGCTGCTTCCCTCATCATGCCAACGCCACACTGCTTTCGAGCAAACACGTAGAAGTTTTATCTATAAAACTCTGTCTAGAATCCATAATACTTGTAGGCTTGAGTACCACTTGCATTGTAAGACTAATTTTTTTCGTATTAGTAGCCATAATCCTGTCTTGCTCCTCTGCCTCTTCAATAACCGTTGACATTCCTCTTCCCTTCTGAGATCAGTGGTGTACCTGAAGCTACAGAAAACGTATAGAAGTGACAGGATCACATTTTGACTGTCTTTGTCAACGATGGTACGCTGTCATGGCTATTTTCACCACCACTACTTCTTTCAACACTGACGTCTCAATAGCTACAAGTTCATGGATACTGACATGCGTATGAAGATCCTGGAAACCATTTTGAGTATCACCTTAACTCTCGCGCTGCCTGTAGTCAACTCGGCGCTCGTTTAAAGACTAAATGTATTACCCAAACAATTTTGTACCACCTCATCTATATATCAACACCCTCTTACCACCTCGGCTGTCTATCAACACCTTCCTGCTACATCTCGCCCACACTGATGTCCTTGGTTCAACTCTTTGCTTCAGCCATCAATCTTCCCTGGAATCAAGACTTGTTTAAATCTGTCCAAAATGCTCCTGGAAATATGACTCTCCTACCCCAACTCCTACTGTTTTTTCCCCTGTTATTGCTCACGTTGTACCAAATACCTCCATCCCTTCGCTGGGTATGTGACCCAGTCCCTCCTAACAACTGGGAGATGTGACTTAGTCTCTCCTGACCCCTGAAGGATGTGTTCCAGTCTCTTGCAATACCTATGAGATGTGTTCCAGTCCCTCCTAACACCTGTGAGATATGTTCCAGTCCCTCCTAACACCTAGAAAATGTGCTCCAGTCCCTCCTAACACCTAGGAGATGTGTTCCAGTCCCTCCTAACACCTAGGAGATGTGTTCCAGTCCCTCCTAACACCTGGGAGATGTGTTCCAGTCCCTCCTAACACCTGGGAGATGTGTTCCAGTCCCTCCTAACACCTGGGAGATGTGTGCCAATCCCTCCTAACTCCTGGGAGATGTGCCAATCCCTTGCAACACCTGTGAGATGTGTTCCAGTCCCTCCTAACTCCTGTGAGATGTGTTCCAGTCCTTCCTAACTCCTGGGAGATGTGTTACAGTCCCTCCTAACTCCTGGGAGATGTGTTCCAGTCCCTCCTAACACCTGGAAGAGGTGTTCCAGTCCCTCCTAACACCTGGAAGATGCCTCAGTCCCTCTTAATCCGCCAGTCATAACTTGGTTCATTACTATGATTCTTTCCCTTCACATGTCTTTGGAATCTATCACTGTGCCATCTCCACGTTTCTCCTTGAAGTTTCCCTTCACGTGTCTACTGTATTACTGAAGGTCCTTTGATCATCTGTCTCCATGTTTCCCTCTTCTCGATTCTACCAGCTACAGTCGTCACCTTCTTGTCGGTTCTACCATCTACAGTCTCCGTCGACACATTAGATGCCTCTCCGTCAACCCAGGAGGTGGGTCTCCGGTGACGCAGTAGGTGCCTCTCCGTTGACGTAGTAGGTGCCTCTCCTTTGACGTAGAAAGTGCCTTTCCCTTGAAAGAGTAAGTGCCTTTCCTTTGACGTATTATGTGCCTCTCCGTTGACGCAGGAGGTGGGTCTCCGTTGAACGCAGGAGGTGTCTCTACTTTGGCGTAGTAGGTGCTTCTCTTGCTGACGTAGTAGGTGCCTCTCCGTTACGTAGTAGGTCTTTCCGTTGACGTAGTAGGCTCTTCTCTGTTGATACAGTAGGTGGGTTCTCCGTTGACCCAATAAGTGGCTCTCCGATGACGCAGAAGATGGTTTCCGTATCTTTCCCCTGACTCCTGTATCTCCTCCCTGACCCCTGTACCTCTCCCCTTAACCCCAGTAGCTCTTCCCTTAACCCCAGTAGCTCTTCCCTTAACCCCAGTAGCTCTTCCCTTAACCCCAGCAGCTCTCCCCTAAGCCCCAGTATCTCTCCCCTTAACCCCAGTATCTCTCTCCTTAACCTCAAGTATATCTCTCCCTGATCCCAGTATCTCTCCCCAGCCCCTAGTCTCTGTCTCCCCAACCCCACTCTCTCCCCCCAACCCCTGTGTATATCGAGATAATGAGACTTCTTGTTCTGTCATTTCCGGGAAGTCGTAAAGTTATCAGAACACACACACACACACACACACACACACACACACACACACGTCATGACTCCAACCTTCTATGCAGTGACTAAATACTAACTTAACTTCACGCCGTGAGAGATGATTATCCTGGAACTATCACAAGTGAAAAATCAGCATTTTGAACTAATCACACGAGTTGATCAATGCCATGCATTAATCATGATTGTTCGAGAGAAAAATACACCTGGATTGTCGAGTTTTCTGGCGGAAATGTTTACATGTGTTGCCTGCACCGCGTGAACCTTGATGGAGGAGGTGGGGGTGAGGGTTGGGAGGGTGGGGTGGGGGAGAGTGTGTTGGTGGGGTGGGGGTGGGGGGCAGTACTCGGGAGGTCGGCCACCGCCCCTGTGAGTGACTCTCGCGGATGTGCGCGCGACGTCGCTCTGTCCTTTCTCGACTTAACCTCGACTCACTACCGTAGCGGTGTATGTGTGCTTGTACTCACGTACGACGTCAGTCAGCCGCTGTACTTCCGCGTTTGTGCGTGTGATCTGGGCATGTAGGTGAACACGTAAATGCACACAGAAATCGGAAGACATACACTCACAGTCATCCCACAATATTAGTTCACTGTCTGGTGCTGGTTAACGCCCCCGCCCGTTCCGGGGAGAATTACTTTCCTGATATAGTGGTCTCTGTGTGGTTTACCCCAGACGCTTCACATGCCCTTGGTTCAGTCCACTGACAGCACGTCGAACCCAGTATACCATCGTTCCAATTAACTCTTATCCCGTGTACGCCTTTTACCCTCTTGCATGTTCAGGTCCCGATCACTCAAAATCTTTTTCACTCCATCCTTCCACCTCCAATTTGTTCCCTCCACCTCTGACACGTATATCTTCTTGTCAAACTTTCCTCACTCATTCTCTCCATATGACCAAACCATTTCAATACACCCTCTTCTGCTTTCTCAGCGACTTTTTTATTACCACATATGTCTCTTACCCTTTCATTACTTACTCGATCAAACCACCTCACACCACATATTGTCCTCAGTTATTTCATTTCTACTGCATCCACCCTCCTCCGCACAGTCATACATATAGCCCATGCCTTACATCCATGTGATATTGTTGGAAATACTATTCCTTCAAACATACCTACTTTTGCCCTCCTAGATAATGGTCTCTCTCTCTCTCTCTCTCTCTCTCTCTCTCTCTCTCTCTCTCTCTCTCTCTCTCCACACATTCATCATCGCTCCCAGAACCTTCGGCCCCTCCCCGACCCTATGACTCGCTTTCACTTCCATGGTTCCATGTGCTGCCAAGTCCACTCCCAGATATCTAAAACATTTCACTTCAATTATTCTCCATTCAAACTCGCACCACAACTAACTTGCCCCTCAACCCTTCTGAACCTAATAACCTTGCATTTAATTCACATTTACTCTCAACTTTCCTCCTTTCACACACTCTCCCAGACTCATTCACCAACTTCTGTAGTTTCTCATTCGAATCAGCCACCAGTGCTGTATCATCAGCAAACAACAGCTAACTCGCTTCCCTGGCCCTCTCATCCCCCACAGACTGCATACTTGCTCGCCCCTCTCTCCAAGACTCTTGCATTGGCCTCCCTCGCCAACCCAACCATAAACAAATTAAACATCCATGGTGACATCATCATACCCCTGCCGCACAGCGACCTTCACTGGAAACCATTCACTCCTCTCCCTTCCTGCACCCTTCATAAATACTTCTCATTGCATCTAGCAGCTTACATCCCACACCGTATATTCTTAAGACTTTCCACAAAGCATCTCCATCAACCTTATCATATGCCTTCTCCAGAACCATAAATCCCACATATAAATCCGTCTGTTTTTCTATATATTTCTTACACATTCTTTAAAGCAGACACTTGATCCACACATCCTCTACCACTTCTGAAGACACTGCTCCCTCCCAATCTGATGCTCCACACATTACCCTCCCATACAATTTACCAGGTATACTAAAAAAAAACTTATGCCTCTGTAGTTTAAGATCTCACCTTCATCCCCCTTGCCTTTATACAATGGCACTATATATGAATTCCGCCAGTCCTCAGGCACCTCACCATGATCCATACATACATAGTGAATATCCTTACCAACCAATCAACAGCACAGTCACCCCTTTTCTTAATAAATTCAACGGCAATACTACCATTCCAGCCGCCTTGCCGCATTCCATCTTACGCAAGGCATTCATCACCTCTTATCTCTTCACCAAACAACTTTCCATGACTATTTTGCCTCGCATAGCACCCCGACCAATAAATCTTATATCTGCCACTCTATCATCAAGCACATTTAACTGTCTTTCAAAATACTCGCTCATCTCCTCCTCACTTCATCACTTCTGTTGCCCCCCTCACCGATATTCCCATTTGTTCTCTTATCTTTTGCACAGTATTTACCTCCTTCCAAAGCATCTTATTATCATCTCTAAAGTTTACTGTACTCTCTCACCCCAAACTCTCATTTGCCCTCTTTTTCAGCCCCTGTACCTTCCTCTTGACCTCCTGCCGCTTTCTCCTATGCATCTCTCTATAATCTGCACTCCTTCCCTATAAGTACCAGCCGAACGCCTCTCTTTTCTTCCTCGAAGTATGTTCACTTCTTCATCCCACCACTCACTACCCTTTCTAATCAGCCCACCTCCAACCTTTCTCATGCCACATGCATATCTTGCCCATGCCATCATTACTTCCCTAAATACCTCCCATTTCTTACCCACTCCCCTCGTTCCATTTACTCCCACCTTTTGCCATTCTACACTCAGTTTCACCATCACCTTCCTACTCATACCAATTCCTCTTTTCCAATAGCTTCTACAAATATTCATTCTTGACTCTGCCTAGTAATGATAAGAAATCCCACTAGCTTCCCCTCTCAGCACAACCACAATTAGTACATAATCCAAAAATGCCAACTTTCCAACACCCTACTCACCCACACATACATATGTAAGTCTATCTATCCATCTATATCTCTGATGCCTGTACCTTTCTAGAACTCCCTCATGGGGGTGACCCCAGCAATAGAGTTTCCATAACTAGTGAACTCTAGTGCCACTTCTAAGCCATTAGCGCCTTATCCTTATCAGGCCACTGACAGATGTCCCTCCTTTTAAACAAGGTATTCCCAACTACCACTCCTTTTTCAGAAAACAATTCCACACACTGTTCAACCTTTTCATTCAAAACACTATGTAACCCACGCACCCTAGATATTCCCTCAACTACCAAATTCTCTACTCTCACATTCAAATTGCCCATAACTAATACCTGATCCCTTGCATCAAAACTGGTGACACTTTCCACTTTCACTTGGCATCTCCCAAAACACTCACCTTTCTTCCTTAGCTCTATTGTTTCCAGGTGCATAAACACTAATGATCACCCACCTCTCATAATCCACTTTCGTTTTTAACATCTTGGGCTCATTTCTTCACACTTTCACAAATTTCCAAAACCACATAAATTTTCAATTCCCATGATGATCAAACCTGCTGACATTAATGTTTTCATATTTCATACTCACAATATATCATGTCAAATAAAAAACACTAATTCTTACATTTCCAACGAGTTTGAAGACCTTCTCACCCTCGCGGAAATATACTTGAACTAAAGAATTGAGGGCAGCATTTCTAACAGAGTTGTCACGATCAGCAATCTGTTTTGCAATTTCCTTTAAGGCTACCCCAGGTGAAGGCTGACAAACTGGCATACCATACACATCTATCAAGCTTCCTATTGCTTCTAAGCATTCTGAAAGCAGAAAAATTAAAGATAGTTATATTATTTTACAGGTTAATTAAAAAGGAAATACACCTTAAAATGGAGATCAAATTCAAGGTTCTGCAGATATCTAAGCAGTTAAACAATATATCTACTAATGAATCAAGTAATCTACCAATACCACCAATTCTCCCTATTCTACAAATAACTTATCCGGACATGGGAGATGGTGATCAAGTATAATAATAAAATAATAATATTCATTTTATATCTATCATACTTGATTGTCATTTCCCGCGTCAGCGAGGTAGTGCCAGCAAAAAGACGAAGAACAGCTCATCCACTCATATGTATATATCTAAACACCTGTACAAGCACACATATACATATCAACATATTTATTTTATTCATCATACTTAGTCACTTACCCTTTCATTACTTACTCGATCAATCCACCTCACACCATATATTGTCCTCAAACATTTCATTTCCAACACATCCACCCTCCTCCGCACAACCCTATCTATAGCCCATGCCTTGCAACCAAATTACATTGATGGAACTGCTATTCCTTCAAACATACCCATTTTTGCTTCCCACGCATTCCCCGTGTGTTGTAGGAGGCGACAGACTGTATACTCATCCCTCTCCGAGACTTGCATTTACCTTCCTTACCACCAGACACATGAACAAATTGAACCATGGTGACATCATACATCCCTGCTGCAGACCAACCTTCACTTGGAACCATTCACCTTACTCTCTCCCTACTCATACATAAGCATTATACCCTAGATAAAAACACTGCTTCGAGCAGCTTTACTCCTACACCACATATTCTTCAAAACTTCCACAAAGCATCTCTATCAACAGGGAGACCAAGTTGGAGGTGGAGGGACGGAGTGAGAGATATTTAGAGCAATTAGGACCTGAACATGCAGGAGGGTGGAAGGCATGCACAGAATAGAGTGAATTGATTGATATGGCATACTGGGGTTAACGTGCTGTCAATGGACTGAACCAGGGCATGTGAAGTGTCCCGGATAAACCATGGAGAGGTCTGTGTGGTCTGGTTGTGGATGGGGAGCTGCATTCTTTAAATGGATGTGAACAGATGTGACCTTTTTTTTTTTATCTGTTCCAGCACTACCTTGGTAACAAGGGAAGAGTGATCAAGTGTGAAATTTGAGACAGTGTGATAAAAGCATATAAAAATTTTTCATGTGCATTAGAAATATACATATATGAAAGACAATGATACCTAATAAGGACAACATTAAAATTACATATACTTCACATGGGAACTTGCAACAAATAAAAACCTCAAGATTTTATTATATGCTAAAGACATGAAAATCCTAAAAGAAATAATGTAGTTTTTATACTTTGTTATCCCCTTTCCTGCTTTAGTATGGCATAATCAGGAACATATGAACAATGGATTCAGTTATAAATATTCAAACTGCAGAAGTCATTTGTAATGCACTGAAACTAGAGACTAACTTCCACAGCCAAGCCCCACAGACTACTTCATATGCCTTGGTTCAGCTGACTGACAACATGTTGTCTTCCTCCCTCATAGTCCACATCAATCAAATTCATTCTCTACAACACATACTTCTCATTGTCCTAAATGTTCAAATCCAATATCCTAAAGGCTCCTTCACTCCATTCTTCCACCTTTTGATTTCACTTGCTCTCTCAAATGCAGATGTATAGATATTATTCATCAGTCTCTCTTCAATCATCCTCTCCACATGCCCAAGCCATTTTAGTAAACCATTGCTGGTCCTCTCATTCAGGCAGAAGTCAATACCATCACCTCTCTCTGACACTCATTTTTTACTCAATCGATCTAAATCATCCCCCGTAACATCCTTTCAAGCACATCAACTCACTTCCTTTCCTTTGCATTCAACACCCAAGAGTCACTATATAAATCAACAATCAAAGCAGCAGAAAATCCTGGAGCAAAATGAGTGATTTACAGCAACAGAATAATGAACTCAACAATTCACAAAACAAGTTGCAACACCTCAAGTTTTCCAAAAACTCAAAAAACATATGAATTTAGTTGTGCCTGAAATGAAAAGGAAAATATTCACTGTGTGAACAGTGCTCATTATATCTACAGCAATGTTATCAAATGGCACTTTACCCATACAATGGAAGAATCAACTTGGGTCATATTATTCAATCTTATCAAGTCTCAAAATTCAATGTAATCATACCTGCTCTCTGTCTAGCATTTTTGGCTTTAAGTCCCTCCAACATGTATGGTGACACTTTGCTTGCAGGGTAGATATTGCATATGAGCTTGGCAATATTTCTGGCAGGCCCTCTGATGGAATCTTTAGGATCTCCAAACTGAAAGACATAAAAGTTATCTTTTCTTTTTTGTTATGAGCTTAGGACATAAGGAAAATGTCATACTAGGACATAAGGAAAATGTCAATTACCTTGTAAACAAAGACACAACCATATACTGGTGTTTGAAGAGGTTGGTGGTGAAGCTGACTCTCATATTAAAATGGGGGTAAATAAAATAAATGCAACTCCTGTGCAACTCCTGTCTGAGTGCAAGTGAGATATATAGAAAGTGATGCCCTAAAAATGACATTTCTTTAGAGTAATGTTCCTTGCAGACAGACAGGCACAATGAAAGAATAAAACAATGGTTCAGAGGGAGGCACATAAGAGAAAGATACCAAACCTGAAAAAAATGGCAAAAGCAAGATGTGGAGATAGTACTGATGACCTTCAAGGAGAATAAGAAGTGTTTTGCAAGGTGAACTGTGTAAGGAAAAATTGAAAATGAATGGGACCAACAATGAGAGCAGCATGTGGAGAAGTGGTAAGTGGCTAAGAGGTGAAATGAGACGAGTGATGCATAAAAAATGAGGTAGCATGTTGAGTGAGAGAGTCCTGGTAAATGGTTGGTAAAAAGAGGGGAAGCAGTGAAAATCTTGCACAAGCTGTAGGAGTACATGGAACTGTTGTGGAGTTTCTTTCAAGAAAAGGGGTGACATTGTTGCTGTTGAGTTAGAGTTTGGTCCACAGTTATATGGCCCAAGCAGAGGTGCATGATGACGGGACGAATGTCTGTATAGCACCCTTATGTAAAGGCAAAGGGGCACTTAAGTGAATACTCCAATTACAGAGGTTTAAGTGTAAGAGGTAAAACTGATAATGTGAAGATTCAGAGGACAGTGGTATGCACAGAACATCTGATATGGTAGCATGAAAGTGACTTCAGGAGAGGTGGAGAATGTGTGGCCACGGTGTATGCTTTGAAGAAGTTATGGGAGAAAAACTTGGGAGATAGTAAACTGTAAATGGTATTTATGGATCTGGAGACAGCATAACAGCATACAGTTGGGTTGAAAAAGAGGCATTATGGAAGGTGCTAAAAATACCGAGGGTGAATGGAGAATTACTGAATGCTTTGAGTTTTTATCAGGACAGCAAAGCATACATGTAAGTTGCAATGGAGGAGGAGAAATGGGTCTCACTGGAGGTGCATCCGAGTCATAGATGTGTAATGTCACTGTGGATGTTTAATCTATTCATGGAGGGGTGGTTAAAGAAGTGATTGCATCAATCTTTGATCAAGGTTTTACCTATAGTATACTGGAGGTTGAGGTAGGGGTATAAGTGGGGAGAGCATTGGAAGTGAAACAGTTGCTGTTTGCAGAAGACACAGCTCTGGTGGCAGACTCTAAAATTAACTGAATGTGAGGCTTTTACCTTAAAAATTTCATCATAAAGTCAATAATGCTACTTGATATCTTACAAAAATCCTTCAAGACAAATTTCAACAGAACCAAACAATGAGTTTTGCAATATCATTTGATGGGTGACATTGCAAAAGGTAGGAAGTGTGTTTATGATGTCTGTAAGTGTACATGATTTGTTGAAGGTAAATGTGAGTAAAAGTAAAGTAATGGTGTTTCAAAGGAAATAAAGTAAAAGTATATATTTTGCAAATCTCTACAGAATGAGGGCAGAAAATGTACTAAAGTGAGTTACAGATATGTGGGATGAGAGTGAAGGAAGAAGTTAAAGAATTCAATTATTTGACAACTAACATGGGTATGTTTGTTGACATGGAAGGAGAGAGCAGTAATGGGTAGAAGAGTCACTGGGTCTATTCATACAAAAATGAATGGTAGAGGTATTATGTATGGAAGTGAAGAAAGGATTAAACAGGAAAGCATAGCCCTCCTGAAACTGACCTATACATCTGAAACATGGACATGGAATGAGACACTGAACTTTCTGAAAGGAGTTAGTGGTATGATGAGATGGAATGAAGAAAGAAATGAGTGAGAATATGAGAGGTGTGGTATGGCAGGGAATGCAAAGGAAATGAATTGCATTGTGGGAAAGTGGGTGAAACACAATACTCTGAGGAGGTTTGGGCAAGTGGAAAGAATGCAATAAGAATAGTTAACAAGGAGTGTGTATGATAGTAAAATTAAAGGGGTTAGTGTTAAAGGAGGAGCACCTGTGACATGGGGAAATAGAGTGGAAGAATACTTGAGGGAAAGAAACAGTGGAAGAACATGTGGAATGGTGTATGCGAAAGAGGTATGTAAGGACAGGAAATAGTGGAGACTTTCACTGTAGCAACCCCCTTGGTGAGAGTTTTCAGAGGAAGGGCATCAGAATAATACATGGATAGAACATCCTTTGGAATATAAACTGCAGACGGCTAGATACTTGGATGCAAAACTGAAGTGATCAGTACAAGGCAGCCCAAAACTTTATTCTGTGGGGCCATAATGGTGAGGCATGATATGAGGGCCATCCATGAATCATTCATATGAAGTCCTCATTCAGTCTACTCTCAGTGTTTCTGATACGTGGATTTTCCTAAATTTCAGTCAGTCACAATATTTTGCACTATGATGGCCACATTACATGTATAACAAAAAATGAAAAGCTGGTAAAAAACTATATCCTGATCCCTTCTCTTGATCTTTCACATAAACTGGCCCAGTTGTGTCTGACAAAGAAGCTTTTTGTATTTTCAGTTAGCTAATCAGAACCAACGACAAGCTGGGGTGATCATTGTGGACAGACACAAAAGGAAGAAAGCTGATAAGGGACCCACGATCAATCATTTCTGTTGAGGCATGGTTCAATCTGCACATTAGTATCTCATACAAGGTTTTGTGGTGCATTAGAAAATGCATCAGTGTACTTTTACACTGTTAAAATCTACAGTGACCTTCATAATTAAGGGTCATATTGACAACAACCATAACATTACTTTTTTGAGGTCTATAATCAAAGAAAAAGTTAAATGTATAGTTTGAAAGTTAAGACCCTTCCTTGTATATCTGTGACACATGGCATCTTGTGTAATTCAGTTACTCTATTGTCATATGGGGTGAGTCTCATTATCATCAATGGTTTTGTTACCAATCTCTCATCTTTTAGAAAGTCCTTATCATGTCAATCAAATCACTAATGAAATAATTAAAGAAATAATTCAACTCCTTAGAATTCTCAATGATAGGACAAGCACCTGTAATATATGAATTACTTCTATCAAATATAAACTGTGATGGAATAAAGTTGGCAAAGTCCATCCATGGCCTTGAGCCAGATGGCCAAGGCATGCAGCATCTCCCCTTCTTACATTGAGAGTGGGATCTTCGTCCTCATAGCTGGCAATATTGTGCTCTTATTCCTAGTGCCTTTGCTTTTTAAATATTTCTATGAAAAATTAGGTCCTTGTAATACTCAAATTTTTCATGTGCACTTTGCACAGGGCAAAACTCTTACACTGTGGGCTTTAGCACTATGATGGTTACTGGCCACTCCAATGAAAAATACACAAGCTAGTATCTGGAAAGACCCTCTGAGATGCCAATACGTGAATTCTGACTATTTAACACCCCTACTGTTACATGACTTCAAAAATGAGATCCCAAACATGGGACACTCACAGTTAACTCTCAAAGGCCACGTGCCCCATATACAGGTTATCAGCAGTCAATGGGTTAAATTCAAACAAATGAAGTTATCCCCAAGCTGCACTTCATTACCTTAATCATGTTCACATTTACTCTCATCTTTCTTCAACTTTTGGTTGATGATGATACCAGATAAGCCGGGAATAGATGATTATACTAAAGGAGTGGCCAATGAAAAATATACCATCATCTAATGATCAAGATATGAAATTAATATTTGGGTGGTTGCTAAAGGAAATATAACCATATAACAAGCAAGCACTGCAGTTAGCAGCACGCACAAGCACTTACATTAAGGCAGAATCTCATTGTAGGCAGGTAGATATTCTTGCAACCCATCTTGCCAAGCTTTTCAACTAAAGGTATCACATTAATCACCCTTGCCTTCAGATCCCCTTGAACTAATATTTGATCCTTGGCATCAAAACTCACAAAGCACTCAATCAAGTGATGAGTGTTACACTTCTAAGAACTATC
>JAUUDZ010311397.1:0-16351 GCA_032361705.1 Panulirus versicolor | reverse complement strand
TGTTCAACCGTTCATACCAGTCCCCAATTAAAGGACAAATTATTATGCTACCTTAGCACGGTCATACTACCGCGGCCGTTAAACTCAAACATCACTGGGCAGGCTAGACTTTATATAAATTATTCATAAAGACATGTTTTTGATAAACAGGCAGAAATTCGGTTTGCCGAGTTCCTTTAATGCATCTTTAACTTAATTACAAAGATTAATTTTTATTTTACTTAACCAATTTATTCACAAAGACATTTCTACTAATAAAATCATTATTACTAACAATAAAAACATTTACTGTTAAAATTTCATACTTATCAAAGCAAGGGTGACATAAATAGCAACGATTTGAAAATTTTAGTTAAAACACTTTACTAACATAACTACTTCTAAGCTTAGTTAAAATAGATTTACTCATATTACCCTATACTTAATTTATTAACCAGAAGCTTTTCCCTCCAATTATTCACTCGAATTAATTTTAATCACATTCGAACAAAATTAAATTTCTTTCTGAAATAACCAGATATAAAAAGACTCGATTAGTATTTCACCACTAAAAAACTATTAAAAACTTATTTACGACTAAGACAATCTTAATTTTTTAGCTATTCTTTTTTCGGGATATCCAACTTATCCAGAAAATTTAAATTCCCCCTGATACAAAAGGTACAAGTTTTAATATTTTCTTTTCCATAATTAAATTTTCATTCTTATTTAAACTTTCCCTCACGGTACTTTTGAACTATAGTCCAAGCCTTAAATTTTACTATACTAATTAATTCTACATACTTAAAAATATTTTTCTTAACAGATTATTAAACACTTAAAACTATTTATTTCTAAACAAGTCTGCATTTAAAACAAATCGAGTCGCACGATATATCTTTTCAACGTAAGTGAAACGCTTAACTAAAAAGCTTTGCTTTACTTCTAGGTGCACTTTCCAGTACACCCACTATGTTACGACTTATCTCATTTAACTTAATGAAAGCGACGGGCAATATGTACACACTTTAGAGCTAATACCATTTTACCTTATTAAAGTTAAAATTACAATTGAATCCATCTTCATATGCTTAATCCTAAACATACTTCGCTTAACGTTAAAAACCATTGTAACCCATTTCTACTTGATCATTTGCAGCACCTTGATCTAATTTACTTAGCATGTATTCCATACTAATTGCAATAATCAATCAATAAAAATTATCTGTAATGAAGGTATACTAACTGTACAAGAACAAGAAAGATTTTACGTGGTTTATCGTTTATGAAACAGGTTCCTCCAACTAGACTAAAGTACCGCCAGGTTCTTTGAATTTAAAATTAATTAATTACTAATACTCAAGTTTATAATATTTGCTCCTATTAGAGTAACAGGGTATCTAATCCTGGTCCTTACCTAAATTTTCTAGGCCTCAACATAAGCCCAACGAAGCTCGCGCTCAATTTTAAAGACTAACAAACAGGTTTCACTCATTGTTATATTGAACGCGTAAGCTCTATCAAACTCCAATTATTTAACCTTTACACTTACTCACCTTTACTAGAACATCGAGTCTAACCGCGGCTGCTGGCACAAGTTTTGACCTGACCTAAATAGGCTTTGCTTAATCCACATTTATTTGATTTATTAAATTTTTAATACTGCACTTTTAAAAATTATAGCTTTTGCTACCTTATCACGCATTTTCCCATATCTAATCGACAATGCTACAAATTACAAACTAAAATTTGCATGTATTCTTCAAGCCAAATAATAAAGGTAATAGCAAGAATCAAACTATAGGTAGCTTAGATTTAATCCTTTACAAACAACCACCTATTAGAGTTATTTAAGGTAATTTTATAAGAATTATCTTTTATTAATATACTTATAAACCAAAATTTAGATTTACAGTTAACGTAACTACTAACGATAGACAAGGCTTCAATATCTTAACAAAAATCTTATTCTGACATAACTTGAACAATAATTTTTATTAGTTTAATATTAGGTAATTCAATTAAATCTATTATATATACATTTAAAAGAATGTAAATAAAAAATTCACAATATATAAAGAGTCAAATTTTATACAACAATACAAAATATATCACACCAAGGTATATATAAAATTTAAAGATATAAAGCACTAGAACAACTACAAGAAAAGCTTAAGAATAGTAAAGAGCTATCCAAAAATCTAATAAGTCCAGGGTGTTTCCTGGATCCCCCACTTCTCTAGCCCGCCAAGGAAGTGGGGACCCCCTCCGCAAACACCCACAGTATGTAGCAATAAATTTATTATAAAAGCATTTAATAATATATTAAATGTTATTGGATTACAACTTAAGCAGCTAATTCAAACTAAATATATATATATATATATGTATATATATATATATACATGCACAACATAAATATATACTTCTATACACATCTCTTAGAACAGCCAACTTTCATTTATCTTGCCTTATTTAGACAAAGTTATCAAAAATCAAGTCAATTTTTACTTTTTCCAGTAAAGCTCAAAGCCAAAAGACCCCCCCCCCAAAAAAAAATTCTTAATTATATACAATTTACTTACCTATGATCCCTTACAACTAACTACTACCTTTATGTGTATTAAATATGATGCCTGACAAAAGGTTTGTTTTGATAGGACAAGTAATGTAGGTTGACCTACTCATATTACGAATAATGGACTTACACCAATTCCAAGAATATCAAAAATTCTTATGCTCTTTACACCAACTCATATTATGTTTCAAAAAGATAAGCTAAATTTTAAGCTAATGGGCTCATACCCCATCCATGTGAATTCTTCACTCTTTTTTATGTTATTATCCTCTCAAAAGATATTATTCAGATTTCTTCTCGTCATAGGTACAATCCTAGCTATATCATCTAATTCTTGATTAATAGCTTGAATTGGATTAGAATTAAACTTAATATCATTTATTCCCATCTTAACTAGAGGAAAAGACAAGTTCTCTTGCGAAGCAGCACTTAAATATTTTCTAGTCCAAGCTATCGGATCAGCCCTGATTATCTTCGCAGCCCCAATTTCAATAAACTCAGAAGTTTTTTACTCCACCATCTTATTTGCTTTAATTTTAAAATTAGGAGCTAGTCCATTTCATTTTTGACTACCCGCAGTTATAGAGGGCTTAAACTGAATTCAAGCAATTATCCTAATAACGATCCAAAAGCTAGCACCTATATTTCTAATCTGTCATATCGTAACAAACCCATTAGTCTCCTATATTATAATCCTATGTGCAATACTCTCTGCTTTAGTCGGGTCAGTAGGTGGATTAAATCAGACCTCTTTACGAAAGATATTAGCATTTTCATCATTAAATCACATTGGTTGAATACTGACCGCTCTAACAATCAGAGAATCCTCGTGGTTCATTTATTTTTTATTTTACTGTATCATTTCTACATCGGTTTGCCTCCTGTTTAACTTCCAGCAAACATTTTACCTACCTCAACTTTTTATAAACAAGACTCTAACTCCTTATACAAATCTAGTAAATTCTTTTTCGCTACTCTCCCTGGGAGGCTTACCACCATTTACAGGATTCATTCCAAAATGAATTATAATTGAATCAATAACCATGGCAAAAATGCTCTTGCCCGCTTTAATTTTGATTGCCTCTTCGCTTATTACACTCTATTTCTATCTACGCATAGCTGTCAGCTATTTATTGTTAATCTCTTTCAAGACGAAGCTAACACTAAACACAAGATCTAACATTAGATCTCTAAGACCCATATTCGTTTCAATTAACCTGTTCTTGCTTCTTACTCCGTCGATTTTCATTTTAATTTAAGATTTTAAGTTATTCAAACTAATGTCCTTCAAAGACATAAAAAAAAGATAATATCTTTTAAATCTTAAGCTCGAGTATATCATTACATCTCCAGATTTGCAATCTGGTATTCTAAAATTAAACTACCGAACCTGATGAGAAAGAATAATCTTGTTAATAGATTTACAATCTATCGCTTATAACTCAGCCATCACATCACGCAACGATGATTTTTTTCAACAAATCATAAAGACATTGGTACCTTATATTTTATTTTTGGAGCATGAGCTGGAATAGTAGGAACTTCCTTAAGACTTATCATTCGAGCAGAACTAGGACAACCAGGAAGACTAATTGGAGATGATCAAATTTACAATGTAGTAGTGACAGCCCATGCTTTCGTAATAATTTTCTTTATAGTAATGCCTATTATAATTGGTGGATTTGGTAATTGACTTGTTCCAATTATACTAGGTGCTCCAGATATGGCATTTCCCCGAATAAACAACATAAGATTCTGACTTTTACCACCGTCTCTAACACTTCTCCTAGCCAGTGGTATAGTAGAAAGGGGAGTCGGAACTGGTTGAACAGTGTACCCACCTCTTTCGGCCGCGGTGGCCCATGCTGGTGCATCAGTAGATCTTGGTATTTTCTCACTCCACCTAGCCGGTGTATCCTCAATCCTAGGTGCCGTAAACTTTATTACAACAGTAATTAACATACGATCCTCAGGTATAACATTCGATCGAATACCTTTATTCGTATGATCAGTTTTCATTACCGCCATCCTGCTACTTCTATCTCTCCCAGTACTAGCAGGAGCTATTACAATACTCCTTACAGATCGTAACCTGAATACATCATTCTTTGATCCAGTAGGCGGAGGAGACCCCATTCTATATCAGCATTTATTTTGATTCTTCGGTCACCCGGAAGTTTATATTCTTATTCTTCCAGCATTCGGTATAATTTCTCATATCGTATCACAAGAATCTAATAAAAAAAAGCCATTCGGAGCTCTAGGAATAATTTACGCCATATTATCAATTGGTCTATTAGGATTTATAGTATGAGCACATCATATATTCACAGTAGGAATAGACGTAGACATCTCACACAATCTAACAACATCCTTCTTCCACCACACGCCACAACCACCACCACCACCACCTTGCAACCCAGTCCGTCCCAAGATCTTCAACCAAAACGAATACTGAGCGCTCTCCACCCCTCCCTCTGGACATATACAACTCCTGACACAACACTCTCCTGGGAAACGTGAGTCTATTTAGCCAACCTCCTACTGTGCCCAGCACCAGCTGCTCAACCAGTACAACGACAAGCTTCATCCGACCCATGTTCCACTCCTCCCCACACACCATGGTAACCAGCTGACTGGCTGGCTCTTATCTTCATCTTTCACCCAGAGATCTTCAACATTTCCCCAACTGGGAGGTAAGTGGCAACTGTTACCTGGTTCTTCAAGTGTTACCTGGTCTTTCAAGTGTTACCTGGTTCTTCAAGTGTTACCTGGTCTTTCAAGTGTTACCTGGTCCTTCAAGTGTTACCAGGTCCTTCAAGTGTTACCTGATCCTTCAAGTGTTACCTGGTCTTTCAAGTGCTACCTGGTCCTTCAAGTGTTACCTGGTCCTTCAAGTGTTACCTGGTCCTTCCAAGTGTTACCTGGTACTTCAAGCGTCATCGGATACGACAGGTGTCATCGAGTACTTCAGGTGCTAACGGGTCCTTTAAAATGTTACCTGGTATAGCTTCAGGAATTACCAGGTGCTTCTTTAGGTGTTACCTGGCACTGCTTCAGTTGATACCAGGTGCTTCTTCAGGTGTTACCTGGCACTGCTTCAGTTGATACTAGGTGCTTCTTCAGGTGTTACCTGGCACTACTTCAGGAACTACCGGGTGCTTCTTCAGGTGTTACCTGGTACTGCTTCATGTACTACCAGGTGCTTCTTCAGGTGTTACCAGGTAATTCAGACGCTACCCGGTACTTCTGGTATTACCGGATACTTCAGATGTTATCAGGTACCTGAAGTCCACCAACATGGTAAACATGAAACACCAACAACTACACCTTCTACCAGTCTCCCTGCCTAACCTTCAACTGACCTACCCTGACCTTCAGCCACCCTAACCAGACCTTCATCCTGTGTGAACTGACCTTATCCCCTTAAGCACGATAGTGCGACCCTTAATCATGAAGCCTAACTCTTAGTTACGATGGCCTGGCCTTTGACCCGACCCTTAAGCGTAAAGTCAAAGACCACCCCATTAGACCTATGGGTCACACATCATCGTGCTCAAGGGTCGAATCTTTGCTCTCGAAGGGTTCAGGAACCCAGGAAAACCACTCTGTCCTGAACATAAACCACCAACCCTAACCTTAAACCATACTGTAATGACCTTAGACCATGACAAAATATAAACCAATAAGCCCTGACTTTTCAAAGTGCCATCTACGCAATACAAAACCATCCTGAATTGACATCAGACTGCCTTACACCGACCTCACGTGACCTCAGACCATCGTCCTTAGCCTCCTCACTTGACTTTAACCAGCCTGTCTTGTTGGCTATAAATCAGATTTAAACTTGATAACCTTAATCGCAGTAGACACTCCCCTGAATTATCAATCCTGACCTTCCCTTTCACCATACGAACCTAATTACGCCCAGCGTAGTTGTCTTTGATTTCTGGAACTAATGGTAGCAGAGAGAACCAGAGAGCGACCATACACCGGTTCGAACCCTGTTACTACACACACACCCACACACACACACACACACACACACGGACACACGTGTGCCTCGACAAACACAGGGCAGAAGCCATGTTTGAGGGATGGTAAGCCAACGACCCCTCAGTGTTTACAGCGGGAGAGTCCGGGCAAACACCAATAATCATCAGGTGGGACGGCGTCTTCGGGGAGAGGGAGGGAGTGTGTGCGGGGGGTGGAGATGGTCCCCCGTACGGCAGCTGCCAACACACACACACACACACAAGGAGGAGATCAACGATTGCAAGGCGGTAAGATATACAGGTGAGCGGCGAGGAGACAGCACGACCGGCTGCGGTGGGCAAGGTTTAATAGATGAAATAGAAAGCAAAATAGAGAGAGAGAGAGAGAGAGAGAGAGAGAGAGAGAGAGAGAGAGAGAGAGAGAGAGAGAGAGAGAGAGACCCCCCGCAATCTTACATTCCTGCCCCAAGACCTTTTTCTGTGGGGTATTTCACATTGCTCAGGATGCTAGCCAGGTTCACGAGGTGGGACCACAGAAGAGAAGTGCAATGATAATATGTTTTTATCTTTGTGTGGTGAATATAAGACCAGTGAAGAATAAAAAGTTTACTGTAAAAGTTACATTATGGCCATAGGAGGTCTTGTGATATGATGAAGCAGTGTTTGTAATGTTGGAGAGAGAAAGAGAGAGGTGCATTTCAGCTTAACCCTTTCACTATGCAATTTATTTTTAGGCTGATTCCCAGAGAGTATCAATCCTCTGCCCAAAAATAAACATACATCTATATATCCTTTTTTATTCACTTTTCATCATACAAAGAAGTTGTAATTTCTATGTCTGGTATTAATGTTCCTTGCCAACCATATCAGCTAGTGGAAAAGATAGAATTCAAATAAGAAGAAATATTAAGAAAAAATAGTCAAGTTTCCACTACATGTTAAAAGTACCTCAAAAGAAATATCATGTTAGATTGTGGAAAATAATAACAAGAACATAAAAATTTAGAAAAATATAGCAATAATTATCCACAAAATATAAAAGTATCTAAATGACCTTAAGTGTCATTCTTGACATATTGAAAAAAGCTTTATTTCTTGTCTCTGACATAAATATGACTTAAAACCTCAACAGACAATGAAAAACAATGATTTCCAGCACCATATATACTTGAACAACCTGCAATCTTAGGTAGCTGCCAACCCAATATTTCTGACCAAAGTATCCTCAATTCATTATATCAACTGACCGCAGCTTTTCAAAGATTCAAGAAAGTTAAAGTGACTGAAGAGAGAGATGCTTACTTATCAAACAATAAAACTCAAGGCACAAAAACTGCAAGTAAATTACATCAGATGGAGTATTCATATGCAATATCTTATGGGCCTATATCCATGATTTATCAATAGGGGGTGCTGAGCATATTTCAGTAGAACTCACTATCTAATGCAGTTAAGGATGAAATACACACCTGTATAACATATACTAATGAAACAGTGCCCAATCATAACAAGTATTATGGGGAAAATTCAGAAAATAAGACAGTGATCTCCAATAAACGTTATAAAACTAAGAGCAACTAAGTCAATAAGAGGCCCAAATCATGTTCATACATACCTCTATATCGATGATAGCTGTGTCCCATATGTGTAACTCACTTTTAAAGAATTCAAATCAACTCAAAATATTAGAATTACGAGCCACATCCAACAAATGAACAGTGAAACCCAGGATAGCATATACATGGTCCTTGTTTAAATGTTACAAGGACATTCCCAAATGAAAAAAAAAAAGGGAAATGTTTTCTGGTAACCGTGGGATAAATACAATCTTCTCAATCATGTGGTATAAAAGTTTACCTGGATATATTTGACAGTCACAGTGAAAGGGTTAAGATTGGCCAGGGGGGAGGAAGTAGTCTGGATCTTAAATCATTATAATGTAAATGTATGTTGGCAGTGCTGTGTTGTCTGAGGGTAGAGATGGGACTTGTAGCCACAAGTTACCAAAATGAGAGGCAAAGCAGTTTCATTTCTGTATAGTGACTGGCAATAGGTTATGGAGTGGTTTGGCTAGTTGAGGTCTAGGACTGTCAGAGAATTGACTGCCATGCATGCTGAGGCCAGATTTTATTGGAAGAATTTTGGTTACAAAGCTGGCTGTGACTGTTCTTAGTGCTTTTATGGATGAGGTTTTTAGTGTTTGTTATGTTTACTTACGAAAGGGTGAATGACCAGGCAGGTGAGGAATAGTGTCTAGTATACCATATGAAATGTTTCTAAAGGATAGTATGGGTTGCTTTTTTTTTCCATAACTGATACTGGTGAATGTTTCTATAGCGTTTAGCTTGTTCACGGCATTTGTGTGGGGAGTGTGTCAAGTATGTGTTGAATGTGAATCATGCTTAGTATGGTTAGTGTTCTGCTGAGTAAGTGTGGCTGGTCGTTTAAGGTTATGGGATGATACAAGTTGGATTCATGTCTGTTAAGGGGTAACAGGGTAATGAAGCATTTCTGTGGGGAACCTAAGATTGTGTGTTGAGCAAGCCAAAGTTCAAGTTGTGTGGTGCAGTGAGACATGTTTGTTGTTGCTTGTGTGGTGTGAGGTCATCTGCATATGACAGAACTCTTACAGGGTGATTTATAGGACGTGTGAGAAGATAGCTTTAGAAGAGATTGAAGAACATATGAGTTAAGACTGTACTTTAAGAAAAAAAGGGAAGACCACTGTAAAACTTGAAGATTTTGAAGACAAATCTTTTGTGACTGACTGGCTTGGTTGCTGGCTAAGAAGATGGTGAACCATTTTTTGTCCTGTTTAGGACTGTGATGTCAAGTACCTTTCATATGAGTGTTTAAGGTGGTTGAAATTGGTTGAAATCATCTAGGATATACTGCATGAGGTTTAAGTTTACTTTGGAAGTGGAAAGACTGGGTCTAAAGCCATACTAGATGAGCAAGAAAGGAGTATGATTACTGAATCTGCTCTGGATTAGTTTTTGAGGAGTTGGGGCAATGATAACAGTAGTAATATGGGTGGTAGGAGGGGCAGCAGCTGGTTTATTTGGAGGGTTTCAGAATGGGTACTATGGTGACAAGTTTCCAGATGCTTGGAATTTGTTGTAAAAACAAGAGTGGTTGAGGATATCTTTAAGTGCCAGGATTACAACTGGGTTGAAATGCTTTATATGAAAGGTTGATTTGTTGTCTGAGCTAGCTGCAAGGGAGTTCTTCAGAGTTTAGTTTAAACTGTTAAGCATCAGCGAAAGTGGAAGGTGGGTGAGAAATTACATCAGGGTAAGTTCTGTGTAGGGTTTACCCATAATTATTAAATTTTGTAAAACAGTTGTAGAAACAATGAGATACACATCAGTAACCCCTTCAAGGATTCAGTGGACTGTAGTAAATATAAGTATGCAGTGAGGAAAACATGTGTATAATTCTAATGAAGATGAGGATTAATGCGAAGTAATGCTGTATCACATCTGCAGTACACACAACCTTACAGTGATCCTTAGGAGTAAAGTACATGTTTAACTGTATTCATAATAAAAGAGTAAAAACTGACTGATAGCCAAGTACATTTGCACTAGAAAGAGAGTACAGAGGAGTACATGTCAAGTGGGGTTACACAATGGAGTGACAGTTCACCCATAAAGCTGGGGGTGCATAACATTGTAAGTGTACACCTGTATTACCGGGAGTACACAGACAAGTGAGAGTACAATTGTGCTTGTGAAAGTATATAAAGTGGTAAGAGTACACCTTTGCTAACTGGGGTACACAGGGGAGTAGGAGTATATATTGAGAAAAAAATATGCATACAGTCATAACTTCAAAAAATCCAAATTCACACAGAAGTTATGAAAAGACATCCACAGGAGCATTAAGATATTTCAAAAGCTACCAGGTAGTTTAGAAGGGTTAAACAATAGATGGTATATTGCAAAGACAAAAAATAAAGAAGGGATACATGTGATATGGAAGTAATCCTACCCCAGCTTCAATAGTTAGTTGATGAAATTTTGAGTACCAATTAGTTTGGTACAGCCCATGGATCTGACAACGCAGAGGTGGGTGGCACAGAAGAGAGAAGTACACATTCATCACAGGATGTTCACACAAATCCTCACAAATCTATCAATGCTTATTTATGTTCATTTATGTTAAAAGAAAATATGCCTATTAGGTAAAATTCCAGTTAAGTTGCACTGTGAAACTATCAACGATTTTGTTTTGCATTAACAGTGTAGTTATGGAGAGTATAATAAAACTGGCTGAGTGTTACGTGGAGCATTATATCCTATACTATAATAAAAAGTATGTTAATAGTGGGAAGGACTATGAATTCAGAGCATAGACAATATGGGGATAGGTAATGAAAAAGTAGATGAAATATACCTAAAAAACAACAGAACTTATAAAAACTTCACTTAACTTCCTCAAGCAAGTGAGACTTACCTTGTCACATTTAATGTGATATTCAAAATTTACCAAATAATGGAATCTGTTTTGCCTCCTACCTCAAGGAAGAATGAGGTGACTCATTCAGTGGCAATCAACACAGCACACAAAACCAAGTTCAATGCACATTATTTACCATAGCTCCAGCATATGAACCACCTAGTAAAATACTATTCTCTATAGGACACAAAAGCAGACAGTTTTGTAAGTAACTCTCAACCATGACATTAAATAATAAGGGAAATTTCACTTGTTAAGAGAAGTTTTTTGAAGTTTTCATAGGTTCTATTGATTTCTAAAAGTGCTGTGACTGGAGGTAAAACAGACCCCAAAACATTGGTATATTTCAACCATAACATCAAATATGAATTGATATATTTCAACCATAACATTGAACATCAAGGTAAATCTAAATTGCTAAGATAAGGTAAGTGATGTTTTCGTAGCTTTTGTTGATTTTAAGAAGTGTTTCACCTGCTTTTGCATTTCTTAGTCCCACATTTTCACTTATCATCAAAGCACTCTCATTATCAAATTATCTATTATTGTAGAATAAAAATAAGTCCAAATCGTGCTTTGCCAGTCTGTCATATTCTCCACACGGTAAACTATCATGGAAAAATAAGTCAACAACATTACAAAGTTAACTTTCATATATAACTACTGTAAATTGGAACTTTACTGCCTATGATATGCTCATTTGTGTTCAATCACAGCATATATTATACTAAGTTTACTATTTTCATATTGTAGCATTATTGTATCATTTCAGGTTCTTTGTATACCCAATACACAAAGTCATCTTATATATTTCCCAATATTCTATGTTTGATAATAATCATAAAAATAATAATAGTAAAAATAATACTGTAATAAAATGTTTAGTAAAAAATCATGACAAAAATAATAATAGTAATAATAATAGAGTCACAACAAAAAAATAATCGTTATAAAATTATTTCCTATACTTGCATGCCTTTCCATCATTCGCATGGTAGGATCAGGAACAGAAACCTAAACCTTTGAATAAAAACCCTCTCTTGGCTTATTGCTCTGTTTCAAATCCTTAAATGAGGCAGGGAGGAATTTCAATCCTGCTGTGACCTCTCTTAGTCACCTTCTATGGCACACAGGAGATACAGGGGTATCCCTTACCCCAAGGGATAAATACTTATAATATTAATAATAATAATACGAATAATAATAATAATAATACGAATAATAATAATAATAATAATAATAATACGAATAATAATAATAATACGAATAATAATCATAAGAATAATAATAATGATGATGATAAACAAGAGTGTGTGTTGTCACCGTGGCTGTTTGAGCCATCTATGGATGATGTGTTGAATGAGGTAAATCCCAGGGAACTGTAAAAAAAAGGGAGGTCTATAGCACATGCGTGTGTGTGTGTGTAAGTGATGAGAGGTGAGCCATTTGTTATTTGCACATGACAAAGATCTGGTGACAGACTCAACTGAGGAACAGCAAAAGCTGGTTTCTGAGTTTGAGAGAGGGTGGGAAAGGAGAAAGATGAGAGTTAATGGGAATATAAGCAAGATTAAAAGTTTTAGCAAGGGGGTGAGACAGGATGGTTTCAGTGTGAATTTTAATGGGAGAGAACCTGGAGGGAACCAGGAGGAAAAGAAGTGCTTTCAGTGAAGTGAATTACAGGGTGGAGAAAGGTAAATTCCCTGGATGTAGAGAGTGTAAGAAGAGAGAGGTCACTGTCTGTGAGGGCAACAATGGATAAGTCTAATAGAATGGTGGTCCCAGCAGCAATGTATGAGTGTGAATCAAGTGCCCTAAATATAGAAAAAAAAAATGAAGAGTGGATGAGTTGGAAAGGAAAGGCTTGAGGATAATATGTGGTGTAAGGAAGGTTTATCATAAAAAGCATGACAGTATCAGAGAGAGGTGTGGTAGTAAGTTGAGTATGACTGAAAGAGCTGCAAGCATATGCTGAAATAGTTCAGACTTATGCAGAGGATGGGTACACACAGACAAAGAGAATGTGTCAAAAGTGGAGGAGGCAAGAAGGAAGGGCAGACCAAAAAGGAGATGGGAGGATGTAGTAAAAGGGGCTCTGAGTTATCAGGGCCTGAATATGCAGAAGGTTGTAAGGAATGCATGGAACAGGGCAACATGAAGTGAATGGTAAACACAGGGGCATATCCATGGGAGGGGGTTTAATGAGGATGACTGCCTCCATATCAAGTCATACAGTATACAATTAAGCTATCCACCTATATCTCCGATGCCCATTTCCTCAAGGAACTCCAATCAAAGGAGGTGACCAAGGAAACGAGTCTCCATTCATCCCTGTCCTTATGTTCCTCCCCTGCATACACCATTCCATGCATTCTTCCATCATTCTTCTCCCTCCAATATTCTTCCACTTTAGTCCCCCATGATGATTCACAATAATTCTACAAATACTCTAATCCTTTTAGTCCTTTAAAAGCAAAAATAAATGTGGATATGTCACAAACCACTCTTGTCCATTTAACTGTCTTTTAAAATCAAGGGCATGTTTATAATAACTAAATTATCAGTCTAAAACATGTTAATCTGTTTTGTCAAACAAAATTCCCTTGATTATGGCCATCAGGAGTTTTATGTTATCATATATCATTATCTCATTCAATAATGGTCAATGACCTCACAACAATTTGCTGACTAATATTTGTGATTATATCTGATATCCACATAACTTAATAAGTGTTAAATTTTCTATGATATAATGCACTTTTACACACACTATTACTTTGAGCTATACATCATTAACTTATCTAGCTCACAAATCACCAGCCCTTCACCCTTAGGGTGATAGGGATATCCAAAGGGGTGAGGTATTGTCAAGGAGTAGAACCAGGGAATATGAAGTGATCAGGGAAAACCATGAAGAAGTCTGTATAGGGAGGTAGTACCTTTGGTGCAATATACAGTACATGTCAGTAAGAGAATGGATGTGAGCAAATGAGGCTATTTTTCATCTGTTCCTGGCACAACCTTGCTATGCAAGAAATAGTGAACAAGTATGAAAAAAATTGTATGATAATTCTAATAATAATAATAATAACAAAAATAATAAAAATATTATTCTATTCTATCAATTCATCATAACTGACCTCATTCCCAATTTCACTGTGTTGGATCAGGTACACAGAGACTCTGAAATAATTCTGTAAAAATCTAGCAGCCAACAAGAAAGTTTCTTAAAAAATAAAGACTATAGATACACACACTTGTAGTAAAGTATGTACTTCACTTCACAATGAACAGAATAGACCAAATTAATGCAAGGATCATTTATGTATAAAACTTTCATTTCATTCTTATTGAATCATAAGTGATGCAACATTAACATTCTTAACACATGCTCATAGATGCAGTCAAGATCTGCAACAAGAAAACTCACTACATAAGCCACCCATTCCCTGTTTCTCCTTAAGAAGAAATAATCATAATAATAATAATGATAATAATAATAATAATAATAATAATAATAATAATAATAATAATAATAATAATAATAATAATAAATACTTTACTGGTCAACAAGGCATTATCATTTCAGAAAATTTAGATACAGACAAGTAGTACAATGGCCTAGCCTGGCCTTTAAGTTCAGTATGTACTTTTAGATAACAATAAACATAATACATGAATTCAATGCATTTCACTGATAATGATGATAAGTGATGCAACATTTACATTCTCAACACATGCTCATAATGCATACAGATCTGTAACAACAGGATAACTACAAATACCACCCATTCATTGTTTTTATTCATTAAGAAATTAAATTTAAGCATTTCAAACTGGATTTATAATGCTGAACTAGGAAAAAATCTTCACAATTTCCAATAATGAATGCCTTATAGATATCTAACAGTCAAAATTTGCCAGTTTTCAGTAAAATCTGGATGGAAAAGCAATCATCACTCTCATAACACCAAAATGATTTATCTACAAAAGAAAAATGAATGAATCAAAAATTCTAAAATATAAGAAACACCAGACAGGAGGCATAATTGAAGAACCTCGTGTGATAAGAAGTTTTCATATAACTTAATCTTTTCAAATTACATAACCCCAGGGCCCCTTTTACTGGGCTCAGCACCTTCAAGACCACTACTTTACAATTAGCAGCACGAAAATGATGGACTGCTTTGGCACTGTACTCCTTTTCATCCACTGACCAAACAATCTCTCTGAAGGTGACTTTCTACTTGCAGCTTAACTTTATGCTGGCAAACTCCGGTAACACCATTTTCTTACAAGTGCATACACGTATTCAGTACATACAAGTATGTACATTCAAACAAACTTAAATCATCAAACACCTGCTGATTTGAGAACAAGCTGGTCCAATGCTTTCAGCCAGAGGAGAGGCATGCTCATAAATTTAGCATGTTACTATCCTTTACCATGTAGTCCTCCCTAGGCAACTGGATTAACCAGGCAAGGTAAGAGAACAAATTACTATATTATAGCAGTCACACTTAATGCAGGCAAACTATACAGTCTGGACATTCACTTCTGTCTCCCTTGCCTTTATGCAGTGGCACTATACAGGCATTCTGCCCATCCTCAGTCACCTTCCCAGGAGCTACACACACACATTAAAAATCTTGACCAAGCAAACAACACAGTCACCTCCTTAAGAAATCTAACTGCAATACCATCCCCTCCAGCCTCCTGGCTATACGTCATCATATGCAAGGCTTTCATCACCTCCCTTTTCACGAATCCACTTGCTAGAACTTTTTCACTTCACATACCTCCCCGATCCAAGAATCCTTACCCTACTTCTGTCGTCCTATCATCACATAAATTTAACTAGCCTTCACAGTACTCTCTCCATATCCTCTTCACCTTGTCTCTACCAGTTACCACTTCCCCATTTGCCCCCCTACCTGACACTTCCATCTGTTTTCTTTGATTTTCTCAATATCTATACACTTCCAAAACTTTTTTTATTCTCCCTGAAGTTTGCTGATATGTGCTCACTCTTTTGCCCTCTTTTTCAGCCCCTACACCTTCCTCTTGACTTTCTGCAGCTTTCTCTTGTGCATCTACCAGTCTCTCACACTCCTCCACTGCAGGTTATGCCCATACACATTTCTTTCTCATTCACTAACAACTACATCATCCCATAGCTTACTATCCTTTCTCACATGTCAACAAGTAATGATCAAACATCCCACCAGCAGCCCCTCTTAGCATATTCACATCCAAGAGTCTCTATTCCATGCCTATCAATCAGTATATATTCCAACAATGCCCACTGAATATCTCTCCTACTCACCCATATATATAT
>JAUUDZ010311288.1:0-13762 GCA_032361705.1 Panulirus versicolor | reverse complement strand
AAGAGTATGAAAAAGATATATCTAAGAAGCTTCAGCCAACCTGGCATCATTTCCTCATTGGGTGAGGGCTGGCAAACTGCACAAGTTGTACAAAATTTTGGCAGTTGTGGATTATAGCTGTAGTTTATGTTGAGAAGAAATATTGTGTACTACATATAACTTCAGTCGTAATCCATGATTGAAGTGTTAACCAAAGCCTAGGAACCACTTATCTGTTTTCAATGTATTCTAAAATACTAGCTCATAAGCATGGGTCAAATCAGAAATACACAAATATTCCAATGTGAATTCAAAACGAAGATAAAATGAGTCACTCACCTCTTGTATATCTGCTATACCACATATGCAAATCCCAACTGGATCAACAGTAAGTGAAGATATGCCAAGCTGGACATTGACTGCTTCTAAACCTCGAACTACAACAGTCATGAAACTTCCTTGATGTTCCACTCGCATGAATGGAGTAAATCGCATCTTTGTTGGTCCAAAATATCCACTATCTTGTACAGATTCTGTTAACTATAAGTTTGAATGATTAAAACATTTAGCTGTCATTACAAGAGAATTCATAATATCACACACATAAAGTTACTTATTTGAATATTACTCTTGTCAATCAAGTAAAAAAGCATCCACTACAAAAGATGTGCCCAACCCAGAGTTTAGAGCAAACTAGCTATAAACATATCATTTGAAGAGAAATGATACATAACAGATAATCTATCAAAAACAGATGAGGTGGGATGATTGTAGTGTGATAATTAACCATACAGAAACAAAATATAAGTTGCGACAGATGTTGTATGCAAACGAAGAGTTTGAATGGTTGGCTAGTTAGGTATATATGCAGTATGAGAATGATGAAAGAGACTGAACAAATGTATGATTGTAAATCTTGAAAGGGAAGGTAGTGTAGATTGTTAAGATCAGCTTGCATGGTGAAGTTTTGGGAGCTGTGAATGAAATGAAATGTTTGGGGATCAAGTTCTGTAAGAATGCCATTGGAAAAGCTTAAACTGAAAGTAATATGATTCAAAGAACTAAAACTGATGGTGCAGTGAAAGCTTTAGTGAAAGATAAAAACTTAATTCTACAGTGTGCAAGATGCTTCCATTAAGTACTTGTCTCAACATTGATTTATAGTTGTGAACCCTGCTTGCATGAAGTACTTGTCTCAACGTTGATTTATGTCTGTGAACCCTAAGTGTTAGTCAGCAAAAAAGTAAAGAAATAAAAACAGTAGCAATGGAGAATTTTTAAGTATAGGAGTTGAATAAAGTGAAAAAAAATAAAAACATAAAAAATCAACAAGAAGGTTTTGCAATGTGAAGAAATACTTAAAAAAAGCATAAATAAGAGAAAGTGAGAAAGCATCAGCAAACTTCAGGGAGAATAAGAAAATGTTTTGGAATGAGGAGAATAATTTGATGAGAACAAGTTAACAAAGGCATATATGTAACAGGAGCAGAGGGGTAAGTGTTAACAGGCAAAAAAGAGATACTGAAAGTAATCTGATGGATTGTTGAATGTGTCATTTGGTAGAATGGCAGATGTGAGGGGTTAGGACAAGGCAGTACGTAAAGCAAAAGTGTCTTGTCAAATGGTTTGGTGAAAAGAAAGGTGGTGGAGAAAGCCGTGTGTAAAATGAAGTGTGGTAAAGTGACTGGAGTTGAAGGGATTGCAGCTGAACTCAAGATGGCATATGACAGTGTTGGTGATTGGTCAATCAAGATTTTCAGTAACTGTACATCCTAAGTTGTACCTGAGGATCTGAAGAATGCATGTATATTGCCATTACATAAAGGGAAGGGGGCAAAAGTAAATCTTTGAATTAAGGACTTATAAGTTTGCTGAGTATCCTAGGTAAGTTGTATAGGAAAGTGGTGACTGAGAAGGTGATGGCTTGCATATAGTATCAGTCTGGGGAGGAACAATGTGACTTCTGGGGTGGTAGAGAATATGTGGATCAGGTGTTTCCTTTGAAGCATTCATGTAAGAAATACATAAAGAAACAAAGGGATTTGTATATGACATTTATGGATCTGGAGAAAGCATTTGATAGGTTGAGAGATTCGCTTTGTGGAAGGTGTAACAAATATATGGTGTGAGAAGAAAAATACTAGAAACAGAGTGGAATTTTCATCAAAAGAGGAGGGTGAGTTGTTCTAGCTGTGGCAGGGGTGTGTGATGTCACCACGACTGGTGAACTTGTTCATGGATGGCATGTTATGGGAGGAAAATGCAAGGCTCTTCAGCCTGCTGTTTTTTTGTTTTTTTTTGGGGGGGCCTGAAAGGTCAATCAGCTGCTGTTTGTTGATGACATGGCTCCATTGGTAGGTTCAAGTGAAAAATTGCAGAAGCTGACTTCTGAGTTTGGAAAAGTGTGTGAGAGGAGAAAGTTGAAAGGTCATGTGAATAAAAGTAAAGTTAAGTTTTGCAGTGGAGGGAGACAGTTTGGCTGAAGTGCAAGTTTGAATGGAAAGAACATGGAGGAAGTGAAGTGTTTTACATATCTGGGAGAGAATATGGCAGAAAATGGAACCATGGGAGATGAAGTAACCCACAGGGCAGTTGATGGGGGGTACATTACTGGGCACAATGAAGAAAGCATGGAAAGATAATTCACTGTCTAAGGGCAAAGATGAGAATGCTTGATGGTATAGTACTCTCATCAGGGCCATTTGGATGTGAGTGAGCATGGGTCTCAGACAAAAATGTAAAGGCTTCAGTGGATGTGTTAAAAATGAAATGTTTGAGGAAAATATGAGGTGTGAGGAGTGTTAGTCGAATAAGAAACAACAGATGACAATCATTGTTTTTTCATCCATATTCACCATTTCCTGTACTAGCAAGGTAGCTTCAAAAACAGATGACCAAGCTTCACAGGGAAACATCTTCACTTGGACTGCATCTCTATTCCTTCTTTTGGTAAAGTAAAATATGAGGGGAGGATTTGCAGACCCCCGCCCCCATCCCTCTCAGTAATCTCCTAGGCACTCAGGGAATACATGGGAAGTATTCTTTCTCCCTTATCCCCAGGGATAAATCATCAATGATGGTAGAAACAATTATGTCCTGGAAAAAGTCTTAATGCAACAGGCTTCTTACCACAGTCAGCCTCAGATAATACCTTTTTCCCACTAGCAAGGCAAAAAGGTAATATCTTATTATGATTTCAACTTTGTTTTGTGAGCCAATAAACTAAATGAAACACCAAAATGTCTGTCACATTAGCTGGAAGTGTGGGAGAAAATGGTTAAATGACTGCTGCTTTTGACGAAGGTAGTCTTGGATTCCGTTAAGCACTAGATGGCAGATTAATTCTAAGATAAAATTCAGGTTCTTTTTGCATGCCTTATGTGCAAATCAAAACAAAGTTGCAAATCATAAATATACATATATGGAAGGATGGAGTGAAAAAGAGCTTGAGCGATCAGGGCCTGAACATACAGAAGAGTGAAAGGCATGCAAGGAATAGAATAAATTGGAACAATGTAATATACTGGGTCGACATGCTGTCAATGGATTGAACCAGGGCATGTGAAGTGTCTGGGGTAAACCATGGAAAGTTTTGTGAAGTCTGGATGTGGAAAGGGAGCTGTGGTTTCAGTGAATTACACACAACAGCTACCTTGCTAATGCGGGAGACAGCGACAAAGTATAATAATAATAGAATACATATATATAATAATATCCAATGCAGTGAATCACATGCCTTGAAAGTCCAAGTAGCAGTTTCAACATAGAGGCCCATATGTAATGTCTTGTTAAGCCTGTACCTATGAGCAGAGGTTGCATTTTCTTCATCTCCCCAGTAAACTGGAAGGAGAGCTGATCCCAGGGACCAAGCCCATGATGACCAGGATCCTTCTTCTGCATAAATATCTGTAAACAAAATGGAAAATTAACAAGAACCATGGTCTAAGATAACTATCTTAACTTACTCCTATGGTATCATCTGATATTGGGTTTCCTCTCCAAATATCCTTTAAAATTTTTCTCCAGCACCATCCAATCACCATAGTTCCAATTACCTTTCATATTCTATCTTCCACCACTGTGACCATACTCTTATATTACATCTCACTATCACATTAGTTAAGGTAATTTTATCAACCTATCATCTTGAACTCTTGAGTAAAAACTTATTCAATGAGATTGTACTTTTCGTCCAGTGACAGTGAAACAAGTTTGCCTTAGGTGACTTTTCACTCAAGATGTATCTTAATAGTCAACACACCTCACATTCATTACCTTACTTTTTCAGTAAGTGGAGCATTTTAGATACCCGGGAGTGGATACAACAGCGGATGGAATCATGTTAGCTAAAGTGAGCCAGAGGGCGTATGAGGGGAATAGGTTCTGGGTATATTAAGCAATGCATGTGGACAGATGGGTCACTGTCTGTAAGGGTAAAGATGGGTATGTTTGATGGTACAGTAGTCCTGCTGGGAGGCAAGACATGGGCAATGAATCAAAAATTACACAAGAGGGAGGATGGTAAGAGCAATAAATAGAGGTAGCAGGTAGGAATATGAGACAGGAGCTTTAGTTAGAAACATTAGTTAGAAGCAGTAGGTGGGAGCATTAGCTGGGAGCATTAGATAGGGGTAATAAGTTGCGATATTAGGCAGGAATATTAGGTGGACACATTAGGAAATAGTAGTCAGCAGGAACAGTATTAGATACATTAGGTGGACACATTAGGAAATAGTAATCAGCAGGAAAATCATTAGGTAGGAACCTCTGAAAATGCACTAGAGTCAACAGTTATGGAGACTCTTTTGCCACGGCCATCCCCATGAGGGAATTCCCAAAGGTAATGGGTGTCAGATATACAGAAAGAATGTTCTATTTCTGTTTAAAAACCAAACCTTTTCCTTCTCCTTGAAAGCATGCGTTGGTACATCCCATCCCTAAGAAGGGTGAACGTTCTTACCCCTCTTACTACTGCCCAGTTACTTCGACATCTATCATTCCCAAAGTCTTTGAATCCCTCCTCATCTTCAATATCCTCAGACACCTCAATTCTCACAAACTTCTCTTAGATCACCAGTAATGTTTCCATAAAGCAAGATCCACAGGTGATATTCTTTCCAATATTGAGAATGTCCAGTCATCATCCCTGAAAGATTTGAAGCTTTTGATAGGGTTTGGCACGGGTCTCATGATTAAGCTCCCCTCTTGTGGCTTCCTACCTTTACTTTGTGTGCTCATATCTAGCTTTCTTTCTGGCCAATTTATCTCCGTAGTTGTTGATGGATCAACATTTCCACCTTTTCCCATCAAGAGCAGTGTCCCTCAAAATGCTCAAGCCTGTCTCCTTCACATTTTCTCCTTTTTATTTCAGATTTCCTTCCTTCCACAAATTACCAAATACATTCATATGCTTACAACTCAACCCTGCATTCCTCCACATCCTTCAATTCTACTCTTTCTTTCCTCACTTGATCGTCATCATGTCTTCGCAAAACTTTCTCAATACACTCACACATGGACAAGATATCTCAGAGGGGTTGACATAAACTGGTTGAGTTTAATGCCTCCAAGACCCAGTTTCCATCCATATCCACACCAAAATTCCCCACAATCTACAACTTTCCTCTCTCATTTGACAGTTCTGTTATTCCACCTCTTCACTCAAGGAACATACTTGGTATAACTGCAACATCCACTCTATTTTGGAAACCTTACATTATGGAAATAGCTAAGTCAGCCTCTAAGAAAATGGGAGTCCTCTTTACATAGTGAAATTTCTTTTCCTGCAGATAGTTGCTCCATTTATACAAAGGACTGTTCTGTCCTTGTATGGAGAATTACTTTCACATCTTGATAGAGTTGAGTCGAAAGCAGTCAGACTCATGAACTCTCCCAGGCTACCTTCAAAACCTGCTTACCCTATGCTGCAATGTTGGTCCACTTTCTCTCTTCTATAGATATTACTATGATTTTTGCTCAAGAGAGTTAGCTGCTTAGGTGCCCCCACTACTAGCTACACCACACCATACTCAACAAGCTGCTGCATCACATAAGTACTTTGTGGCTGCTGGTAACTTAAGGGAGGGCCACTTTGAGGGCTGCTTCTTTCTCTACACCTCAAGGCTTTGAAACACTACCTTCTCACGTCGTTCCCAAAAATTATGACCTGGTACATTTGTAAAGACAGGTTTTTCACATGCCCCTAGATTCATAATAATTTTCCCTTATCTCTTCTTTTCCCCTTTCATTTACCTTTCTATATTAATTCACTCCAACCTCAACTAGGCCTCACCTGCATCACGCTTTCAAACGTAAATACAACAAAATTACAAATCACAGAAAACAGAGCTGAGCAATTACAAGCATTCTAGACTTGCACAACAAAACAAAATTTCAGTGCAATCCCACCTCAAAATGTTCAGCATGTGATTCTCTGCAACATTACTAGACCCCTCCCATCCAAACTACATCATAACCAAACTCCAAGCAGAAATAGAATATTCATCCCTGCCTTACACCTCAGCAACCTATACTCAAAGATCCCCTCCCCTCCCCAAATAAACACAACACGAACAAAATATATTCACACTGTGATTTCTCAACAATCACTAATCAACTGCCCAAACCCACTCTTAAATTTCAATCCATCAGACATATAAACAACTGAAACTAAACCCCAATACATTCATGAGTTAAAATTTCTCATCTACATTCCGGACACCACTCATCTCTCCAGCATTACAAACACTGATTCAAATTATCACAGGACCCCTCAAGCCCAGGACACAGCCTTCATACTAAAATAAGAGAAAACCTACTTTTCAACTGTTCTGCACTCATCCCACAAAAACACACACCACAATACCTGACCTGTGTTCCCACTTAGTGAATATGGCTAGCTTCCAGAGATAGAGGAGCTCCATTAAAAGTTTTAGGAACTCCCAGGCAGGAAGGTTAAAACAGGTTAAGCCAGGTACATGTATACATGCCTCAGCTTACCAATGACTAACCAACCCTAAAAGGAAGGGTATGAACAACTGGGTTGACTATAAGCCAGCCATCTTGTCTGGGATTTAAACATGAGTTCCATATGATTGTGGGTTGAACATATACTCACTACACTACAAAGGTGTACTTCATTTACTCATCAGAGAACTTAATGATACTGCAGTAACACTGGCAAGTACTTGCATATTTGCCATAGAGAAAGTATATACTGTATGCTATATCTTTACCTTCTGAGAGCCCACTATCTCCATCTTTCCCAGTAGGCACACCTACAGGTTGTTCCATGTCAGATGATGATGCAAGGTCTCCATAATAAAGAGCCAGGGCTAAATGAAGCAATCTTAAAAACATGGGCAGCTGCATGTCTGACAAACTGAAGTGCAGCTGAGGGCAGAAGACATCATAACGAGTACAAAGAGGCTGAACAGAGTTGACTGTCTCAAATTGACGAACAACCCTGCATGATAATGAGCACCGGTACATCAGTGGTTCCTAGAATATAAAAGTGTTAAAATTTCAATAATACTTTCAAAGAATATCAATTCATCTACCTATCTATACCATGTATACTTTCCTCACATCCAAACTCCTAATGATAGATAGCTAGTACATGCACAGATTACGTATGGATGGAGATACGAGACAAAGATGAACAAAGCAATTCCTGTCTCATGTTATGCAAACAACAAAAACGGATACAGTTTCCGAGAATATTTACCTTTAAAATTATTTTCAAGGTCAAAAGTCAGACCAAACAGCAATCTTGTGGCCATTTTTAGCCTGGATTTTTAATTATTCTACATGAATATCAGATCTATTTAGTAATGACTTACAATCACTCAACCCTAAGGCATTCAAGAGATGATTCACTGTCAAAATTTGAAACATTTGCTTAACAATTTAGCATGATGAACTAGAAATATTAAAAGAGATGAGGTCATTGATCGACTTCACCGACAGGCAAGTTTTTGTAAAAAAAATGTGGGCTAATAAATTAAATATCAACTAACTGCTTTTTCTGAGAAGCATTTTAAAAAGTATAAGGACTTCTCTAACAAGTATCCACTTGAATAAAAGAGGTAACAGGATTGGAATGAATGAAGAAAAAGAGAAATATCAATAAAACAAAAAAATCAAGAATCATGATGCAAAACATCTTATCAAGATGCATTGTAGTCTGACCTAGTATTGAAGAACACCATATGGAAGATACAGGTGTGGCTTAAGAAACCTGATTTTGTAAAAAACATAACTTTGGCTGTCAAGATGGGTACTCTTAAGATCACCCCAGTAGTAAAGAGCACAGCATATGAAGAGGTTATGGTGAACCATGGAGTAGTTTATGGGCTTGCCTGTAGACGCTACATTGATTTTGGTGCATTATACATGAAAGATAGACTGAATGAGTGCAAATGAGACTGCTTGTTTATCTGTTCCTAAGAAGGAAGGAAAAACAAAAAGATCTAAAAAAACATTTAAACATTGTCAGCTGCTACCTGTAAGACACTTGGAAAGTGCATCATATTCTCCCACCTGTTACCCACAAAGCTTTTTCCTAATAAACCCTGGTGGTCACACTGAGGTGGTCCTCTCTCACAGACATCAAGACAAAGAGAGTGAGAAGGTGAAAGGAAGGATCTTCGAAGATAATCATCCACAAGAGAAAATAATGAAAAAAAAAATAGTACCCTATCAAGATAAAGTGCATACAGTGAGATGAAGAACAAGAGGGAGAAAATGAACTAACAGCAACAGATAAGTGTATTGGAAAAGCCTTAATAAGCTTGACATCATAATCCTTGGGCTTATACAATACAGATTATATCTTGATATCAAATGTAAAATATATTCTTTTAAAGTACAAGAGGATGTAAATTAAAAAAGAGGTGGACTTATGTAGTAGGTGAGCTACTTTAGAGATAAAAAGTATTTCAGATGAAGATCCCACAAGACTGATTTTTGACTGTGCAATGAAGACATTTTTTGAGAATGGGTGAAAGTGTGTATAGAGGTGCTAGTTTCACCTAATAAAGCAGCTTAGTATGAATAGTGAATACACAGCACATATAGTACCATCAAAGCTTTTGCACACTTTAATACACCAAACAAATGATAAGGATACATATATGAGAACTGAGAGGTTGAAGGCACTTCATTCATCCATTAAAATGAAATGAAGTTACACATGATAGACAGATAAACAGAAAGAACAATATTACACAATTTGCTATATCAAAATACATATTGTTTATCATACCTGGTAATTTTCTATCTTGCCTGATGCATTTCTTTTGTCCAAACAGACAGTTAAATCCGTAAGAGTTGCTAGGTTGCGAAGTATGAGGTCTTCTACAGTTAAATCTGAAAAATAAGAACTGTATTTATTTAGGCATTCAATGAAAACGTAAAGTAAATCTTCCTTAGATACAGTTTCATTATATTTCTTATACCCAAATAGGGTATATGTTAACAACACCCAAAGTTTAATCCTTTAGCATTTACAAACACCATTGTTGGTCCGTTCATATATGTATATCTTTGTTTTAAGGATTCCTGCCACAATTTCAAGGCTATACTCTAGGTAGGAGTAAAGAGGGAATTCATACGGGTGCCAAATGCTTCCACAGGACATATATTCTCAGATATACAGCAGACACAAAAGGGAAAGAATATGCACAATCTTTGTCAACATTACCACATTTACCAATTTCTGCTGACAGGTAATTATCTGTATCAATCTTTCTTACAAAAAATATACATCATTATCTAGAATGATAATCATTCTGCTAACATACAGAGGAGCAAAAATGAATGTTGACAAACAGTCAACAATGTCCACTTTTATTTCTAGCAGCATTGGTGAAGCAGCCCCCCTCCCAATTAAAAAAAAGGCTGACTTTAATTTAATACTATTCATCTCTGTCTGTGAAGATAAAAATTCCTCTCTGTGGGTTAAAAAAAAACCTTGAATGCACAAGGAAAAACACAATGTGTGGATGCTACAGGAATAACTGAGGTACCTAATCTGGATGCTACAGGGATAACTGAGGTACCTAATTCCAAAGTAATTGTACAAAACACCCCTGGAAATATAAAATTGTACATTCAAAAAAGCCAAAAAGGGTGGGTGAGTTGGAAATAAAATGCCCAAGAAAACAGTTTGGTGTAAAGGGATGGATCAAATAAGAAATGATATGGTAAGAGATACACGTGGTAGTAAGAGTATGTATCAGAGAGATGAAGAGGGTGTGCTAAAAATCTCTGAATATATATATATATATATATGAAAGGATGTATGAGGGGAGGATGACTAAGAAGGTATACATGTCAAAAGTGGAGGGAACAATGAAAAAGAGGGAAACCAAGGAGAAGTTGGAAGGATGGAGTGAAAGATGCTTTGAAGGTTCAGGGACTGAACATGCAGAAAGGTGCAAAGCATGCAATAGATAGAACGAATTGAAGCAGACTCAACTATAGCTAACATCTATATATCATTTCAGAACAAAATACAGAATGTCTATCCAGTATATCAGTAATGACTGGACAACACAGAATCTGGTCTCACCTATAAATGCTGGAGTCCAGTTACCATCAACAGAACGAAATTCAAGAGTCTTGATATTGATGGATAAGACTATATCATCTTCAACATACTTCAAAATAACATTGTTGCATACTATACAAACATTGTTGATTATTCTGTTGATGAGGCCTTGAACATAACTAGTTGGAACTTCAAGATCTTGCCTGAAAGTACAGCAAATATCATTCACACTTCTGTTAATTACCAAATAATATTACAGTACATGGATATATATATTTACCTTAAGTTACCTACCTGCCAATGGAACTCCTTTTTGGAAGCTCCAACAACACTCAGGAACCCAGACAGATCGATCAGGCATACTTAAGAGTCATTCACATAGGGTGCATCTCCAAAATCATCAAACTTTATGACGGTGTCCATCATGGGGCAGTTCTTTCTCTAACACTTTTCAGTCTCTTCCTATGAGGTAACCCTCCTCCCCATCACCTCAAAAAAATCACAGTGTGAAAGCCCTCTCATGTGATGGTGACTTCACAATCACATCACAGCATAATAATGTTACTCAAACAAAACAAACATGAAACACTAAATCATACATGCAGGGCAATGGCTTACTTAATCACTCATAGCTCAGTTCATAAAGCTTTCTATGTCCATACAGTATGCAGTTTTTGGCTGACTTGGGTGATGATACTGTTGAAACAGGAAATGGCATGGCCTAAGGACAGGAACTTACCAAAGGTGAATTGCAGGAGCTTGGATTCTATGTGATATGTAAAAGTTGCCACTCTGCTTCCCTGCAGTTTGAGTGTCCTGTGTGAACTGATTGGGTGGGTGGTCAGAGGAGAGTTCCTGCAGTATTCATCTACTGGTCCCTATATTAAGTGTCCTGAGTATTCTTCGACTGGTCCCCATATAAAGTGTTGGTGTGCAAAAGGTAATGTTGGAAGTTGAAGTAATGGGTTGAGAGTCTTGCGGACTGGTTATATTAGTTGAAAAAGTTAAGAATACAATTAGTTTATGTGTGACCCACCTCAGGGTTCTTGGGCATAGGTGTTAAGCCAAGAAGGATGTGGATTTTGAAATCCCCATACAAAAATGTGTTTGGGCTTTTCATCAGAATCTGAAGGTGTGGGATGTACTGAGCGGGACATATGGTGGATGCATCAGGGAGGGATATGTAGGACTTGACTGTGTTGCATTACTGTAGTTTTATCTATACAAACAATATTTCAAGAGAGTTTACATTGCTCATGATAGGTCTTGTGTGCTCAGTGGAATCAATGAATGGTATTTTGTGGTGTTCAGGTGTTACATTTCCTCCTCCTTGTCCTTGTTGTCAGTCTTGTCTAAAGGTAGTGTAATTGTACAAAGGAGGAAGGGTATATTTGAATGCAATTCTGGTTTTCTGAAGGAAGGCTACATGCATGCTGAGTTTTTTATAGTAGACTACATAGTTTTGTACATCCTTTTTTGATGACAATAATGTTAAACTGGATAAAGTTTGTAAACAAATTGGGTTCAGTGGGACAGTAGTGTTTGATTTTGTAGGAAAATGCTGTTGTGTTCTATACTGGTGTTTGTTTACTTATTGGCAGAAAAATTACACAGACACATTAAGCAGTAGTCAGTAAGAGCAATTTGTAGGTGCCTCTGCAAAAGCTGCACAAGAGTTGTCCTCTGCCAGTGGCCTGTTTGGGGCGAGGCACCAAAGGCTAAAAAGCAAAACTGGAGTTCAATTGTTATGGAGACTATTGCCGGGGCCACCCCCTTGAGGGAGTTTATAGACTTCCATAACTAGGAATGATGTTAACCCCCTCCTTCCATGGGTAACCCAATCAATGGGTAACCCAATCACCCAGAAAGTCTTTAGAATATCTAGATCACAAGGGTCCAGTTTAAGAATATGCAGTTTTGGAAGGTAAGACAATTCAAAATTTCAAACAACTACCAAATTTACCAAAACAAAATATAAACAGTCTCAATATTCTTCAAAACTGATAGGCTCACCTCCTTTGCCTCCGTCTCACATCTGCAGATTTAGGTCCAGTTCCACTTTGGCTGGAAGACTCTGAGCTGGCAGTTTCTCCACCCTTTAGTTTCAGAATACATTCTGAAAAAACAGTAATCTATCTTTATCTGTCTATATCCAATAGTCTAACTCCTACTATCCAACTGGGTGGTGTACGCAATCTCCATGCATTGCCATCCTTGCAAAATATCAAACATTTATCCTTGCTTACAACCTTCTCAACCTTACTCTGTCCTTTCTCTCCATCCTTCCACCTCACTAACATACAATCACTCAAGACAATCGTTCAGAATCCAATCTTTTTACATGCCAAACCCACATTAGCATTGCAATGTCCATTTTTCCATATATAATTCTGACAATATCAATTTCCTGATTACTCTCCTTACTCCAAAGCCTAGTCCCAGAAAATCCGTCTCTAAAACATGCACATTTGTACAAAGTCCTCTTAATTCCAAAAATAGTTCTTCTTTCTCATATATCAAGGTAAACCAACATGCAACTTATAATAAACATGTAATACTTGCTTAATAATGTTTCTACCCCTTATACCTTATCTTTGGATGCCAGCAACTTACCTCCCTTTTAACATCCGATAAGATATCCCAGCAGCAACCCATTCACTTTCACTCAGTACACTCCCACTAAGCTTGTAATTTCAGATCCTTTCTAACTTCTCACCATACAACTAGATCTTATGCCTTAAATTCCATCACAAATACTACCAACTTGCCCTTTTTAGCATTCATCTTAAACCTCCTCCTTGGTCCACTCCATATGCTCTCCATGTTTCATTAACTCCTTTAATACATCTCCATACCCATTATCAATTAAAAAAGAAAAGCAGCTAAGTGAGCTATATACTGTCTATGTAAGCAGGGTTAAAACCTAAACCAACGTTCCTATAGACAGTGATGTTAAAAAGTACAAAACGAATCGGAAAAATTTACAAAATGGAACAAACAATGTAAATGATCTGTAGTTAGTTTCTCTTCAATCTGAGATTCACATGGCAAAAGAAACTAGATTTTCTTTTCAGTATTTTCTATTGTGACAATGTCATTTACTTTTGATGAATGAAAAAATCTTTTGAAATCAATATTACCCACCAATTGTGTTAATTGTAATAACAATTGGTTCTGATGTTAGCTTGGTCCATGGAACATGAATCCTCAACTCATGTATATGGCCATTCA
>JAUUDZ010311177.1:0-16353 GCA_032361705.1 Panulirus versicolor | reverse complement strand
CATACTTGCCCCTCTTTCCAAAACTCTTGCATTCACCTCCCTAACAACCCCATCCATAAACAAAATAAACAACCATGGAGACATCACGCACCCCTGCCGAAAACCGATATTCACTAGGGAGCCATCACTTTCCTCTCATCCTACTCGTACACATACCTTACATCCTCGATAAAAAAATTTCACTGCTTTTATCAACTTGCCTCTCACACCATATATTTTTGATACCTTCCACAGAGCATCTCTATCAACTCTCTCATATACTTTTTCCAGATCCATAAATGCTATATATATAATTCCATTTCTTGTTCTAAGTATCTCTAACGTATATTTTTCAAATCCATCACCTGATCCACACATTCTCTACCACTTCTGAAACCTCACTGCTCTTCCCCATTCTGATGCTCTGTCCATGCTTTCAACCTCTCAACAAATACCCTCCCATATAATTTCCCATGAATGCTAAACAAACTTATACTTCTGTAATTTGAGCACTCACCTTTATCTCCTTTCCTTTGTACAATGGCACTATGCATGTATTCCGCCAGTCCTCAGGCACCTCACCGTGAGACATACATACAATGATATCCTTACCAGACAGTCAACAACACAGTCACCCTTTTTTAATACATTCCACTGTAATATCATCCAAACACGTTGACTTGCCGGCTCTCATCTTCCGCAAAGCTTTTACTACCTCTTCTTTGTTTACCAAACCATTCTCCCTAATCCTCTCACTTTGCATACCACCTCGAACAAAACACCTTATATCTGCCACTCTATCATCAAACACATACAACAAACCCTCAGAACGGACACTCCATCTCCTTCTCCCTTCACAACTACTTGTTATTACCTCCTCATTAACCCTCTTCACCGATGTTCCCATTTGTTCTCTTGTCTTATGCACTTTATTTACCTCCTTTCAAAAGATCTTTTTATTCTCTCCAAAATTTACCGATATTCTCTCTCCCCAACTCTCATTTGCCCTACTTTTCACGTCTTGTACCTTTCTCTTGACCTCCTGCCTCTTTCTTTCATACATCCAATCATTTGCACTATTTCCTGCAAAAATCGCCCAAATGCCTCTCTCTTCTCTTTCACTAACAATCTTACTTCTTCATCCCACCACTCACTACCCATTCTAATCTGCCCACCTCCCACCTTTCTCATGCCACATTCAAATTTTGCTCAATCCATCACTGCTTCCCTAAATACATCTAGTCCTCACCCATTCCCCTGGTGTCATTTTTTTGTTATACTTAATTGCTGTTTCCTGCATCAGTGAGGTAGTGCGAGGAAACAGATGAAGAATGGCCCTTCTACTCGTATACATAAATGCCCATACACGCACATATACATACATTTACATATCATCATATACATACACATACACAGACATACACATATTTACACATGTACATAATCATCCTTGCTTGCCTTCATCCATTCCTGTCACTACCCTGTCACACAGGAAATAGCATCGCTACCCCCTGCTTTAGTGAGGTAGTGCCTGGAAAAGAGACAAGAATGGCCACATTCAGTCCAACACTCAGTCCCTAGCTGTCATGTATAATGCACTAAAACCTCAACTCCCTATCCATATCATGACATTACAGACCTTTCCATGGTTTACCCCAGATGCTTCACATGCCCTGGTTCAGTCCATTGACAGCACATCGACTCCAGTACACCACATGTTCCAGTTCACTCTATTCCTTGCCCTCCTCTCACCCTCCTCTATGTTCAGACCCTGATCGCTCAAAATCTTTTTCACTCCATCCTTCCACCTCCAATTTGGTCTTCTGTTTCTCTTTGTTCCTTTTACCCCTGATACATATATCCTCTTTGTCAATCTTATCTTACTCTTTCTTTCCATATGTCCAAACAATTTCAACATACCTTCTGCTCTCTCAACCTCACATTTTATTTCCACATGTCTCTCTTACCATTTCACTACTTACTCGATCAAACCTCCTCGCACCACATATTGTCCTTAAGCATTTTATTTTCAATACATCCACCCTCCTCCGTACACCCCTATCTATAGCCCATGCTTCACAACCATATAACATTGTTGGAACTAGTATTCCTTTAAAAATACCCATTTTTGCTCTTGGAGATAAGATTCACTCCTTCCACACATTCTTCATATCTCCCAGAACCTTTGCCCCTTCCCCCACCCTGTGACTCACTTCTGCTTCCATGGTTCCATCTGCTGCTAAGTCCACTCCCAGATGGGATGGTCTTTATTAGGGCCTCAGCTGCCCTTGCCATCTCATCTAACATTAAGAAAAAAATTCATACATGGCTGAACCCATTAGCAAGTTAGTGACCTTTGATGGTATGCAGATGTTAGGTGCTGATTAAAAGCTACAGTATATCCCACTGCTTTTGTAGTTATAGCATTCATACATGGCTGACACTGTAAGTAAGCTTTGCTTTTTAATGGTATGCAGATGTTAGCTGCAGATAAATGCCATTGCTTTCTGTAGTTGTACAAGATTATGGTAAAGTTGAAAGATGGGAATGGAATTGTAGTCTCTGTCATGATAAGGAAATTGCTACAGATTGTTAGGAATCCAAGAACTATACATAGGTTTGTTCCTTTAGGCACAAGGGATTTATTCCACATGCTTGAAAATGGAGCTTTCTGTTTTCTGCCTGTAATTGTGTCTTAAGATCTCCTCTCTTGACTCTGCAACTCTGTGAAAAACCTTGCCAGGTAGTTTAGAATCTTAATAAATGTCAGCAGTGTCTTAGATTTATAGGTTTTATGTAGGTATTAATTGTCAAAATTATTTTGACAATCTGCATGTAGTATATGGTAATATTATGAAAGTATTTAAATCACTGTACTGACACTGAAATTGTTTTGCTCTTGCCAGATTCCTTAAGTTGAAGAATAGCTTTTTACTTTTAACAAAAGGAGTGTTTTCAGTTTCTGTAATGGAACATACTCCTGAAGACATCTGGAATAAGAAAGGGCTGTGTTCTAGTATCAGTTGTGTTCATTGCTGTTCTTTTATTCTTTTGAAAGACAGATAGGTGCTATTGTCAGTGTTGAGTGACAGTAAGCTGTTTCAGAATTATGCTGGTGATATAATCTTTCATGTCTCCTAGTATCATCATCTGTCTCTCTCTTTTTTTCTGATTGTGTGTTTGAAGCTCGGTATTTTATATGCTCACTCATTAGCTAAAGTAGGGAAATTCACATAGAATACTTTATTCTTTAGAGTAGGGATGTTCACATGAAATACTTTTGGGATAGAGTAGAGTAATTCATGTGAAATCTTAGCTACACACCCAAGATAAGCATGTATTATATAGATAATTTGAAGGAGTTTGAGTCATTTTCCATGACGGTGAAATTTACAGACATATTTGTCATGTGGAATGCATGGGTAATGCTAGAGCATAAATTTGTGCTTTGACTGTAAGGTTGTGTTAGATTTTGTGTAAGGACATTTTATATCTTTTTGGTTATGTCTGGAATGAGATGAATGTGTTCATAATTAAGCATATTTCTTTCTTTTTTAACTCCTTAACTTCTTCCGATAGATATTTGCGATGTTGGGCTCTCTAGACATTCTTTTTTTAAACGTGTTTCATGCCTTTTATTTCAAGGCTGTGCATTGAGCCTGAAAGGTAACAGTTTGTGATATTACCTCTCCACAGTCAGTCTTCCTCCAGCCATGCCAGTGACAGCACATTTTCATTAGTTTTCTAGGAAGGATACTAAGCAACTTTTTGCTACATTTATAGAACCAGACAGATAATATCCTGAATTATGTGATGGTGAAGATTACCTGTCTTTGGATTATGTGGAGAATGATGATGTGGACATTATCTCCTCCTGCATTAAGAGATAATCAAAATGATGCCTAAGAGGGTGTTTCTTTTGGAAGTGGAGGCAGAATTGCCTATGCCCACCTGACCTTGACAGTACTGTGTCTGACTGGTGCAGCTGGTAATTTTTCAAAACTATAATTTTGATATTATGGAAAATTATCAGTGAATCACTGATTATGATAGGAAAAGATTAGTTATGTAAGGTAAAACATAACCATAATCAGTAATAGATTTTGTGGTGTAGGTTCGATTTTGTGATAACTTGACACTCAGGCCTTACTTTCACTCCTTTTAGCACAATGGGGTGAAAGATCCACAAAACCAATTATGTTAGTGGTATCAGGTGTGTTATGAGAGGAACTGAGTGAAAGCTTCATTTTTTTTGAAGCAAGGTATCGAAGTCGTTGTGTTGGGAATTTTGAATACAAGAGTGAGTGATGTGGCATTTGTAGGGCATGATTAGGGGCCATGGGGTACCCACTGCGTATGATCATGATGAACAGTGTGCTGAGATTTGTGCTGAAAAAGGATTGGTGATTTCCATTAATTGGTTCAGGAAAAAGGTGCATAAAGTGTGGAATTGTAACAGATTATAACCAAAGGACTAGGATATTTCCAAAGAAAGATACCTCCTATACCTCTCCCCCATGCTAACCATTCACTTTCCATGCACTAATTTGTTGTGTGACAAGTATAATCTTTTTTGATTCATGCATGTTCACTGTTTCCCTTGTTAGTGAGGTAGCACCAAGATTAGATGAATTGGCCTTAGACAACATATCTTCACTTTGCCCCTTTCTGTGTTCCTAATATCATATGTTTAGTTATATTCATGTTATTCACCACCAGTACTACACCTGTGTGTGAAATGATTAGTGTGAAACTAAGCTCAAGGTAAAGAAACAAATCCTGTGTTATCTTTCCTGTATTTGTTGGCCAGTCTCCTTTTTACTGATTTTTAGTGTGAAAAGTCTTAAGTATATTTCAAAATATTGTATATTTATTTTTTTTCCTTGGACACTGCCTGTATCTAAGAGTACAGTTTGAAAAAATGCTAAGGAGAAAGAAACAACATCATTCTCTGTTATGAGGAACAGTTGTATGTGTCATCCTCACCTTCCTCTGCCCCACACTCAGTAGTGGACAAAGCCTGTGCAAAGATGAAAATAAAATTTTTGGTATATTTTTTTGAACTTCTGAATGGTACTCTGTCATCTGTGCATTTATTCATGATGGAGTTACTGGACCATTCCTCCATTTGATGATTAATTCTGGACCTTTTCCTGAAGTCCCATCATTGATGTGAGACTAGGAAGATAATGCATTTCTTCTTATATTGAATAATGAACCAGCATTCAAATGTAAGAGAAAATGCACAAAGTTGTATTGATACCTGTAAGCCAATGAGTTTTATCCACAGTAACAAATGGATAAAACATGGCAAGGTAAACTGAAATCACAAGCTAGAAATTTCTTCTTGATTAGTTTCGACAAAGTCCTCTTCAGGAAAATAATGTTACATCATGACAGTTACTTGTGCTTTTAGACAACTGATGTATGACTGCACTGGTTGTTGAGATGTGCTGCTACCTGATTGATCCATTATTAGGTGTAGTCTACTACAAACTGGCCGGTTGAAGAACACCATTTCTGCTGCTTTGTGAAGCTTCCTGCTCTGGTGTTATTTTTTGTTTTAACAACAGTTTGAATTGCTTTCAATGTCTTTTTGGCTACACCCTGTGTAAAATTTTTTGCATCCCTCTACCTTGGCAAGTATCCTTCCTCGTCAACATGCACCACTAGAGTAATGGTGATGCAAGTGTTTGAAAAATCAATCTTGTGCTCATGTAGCCTCACTTGTAGGCCGTACCTAGTATTGCCATAATGCTTCTTCTCATGCTGTCTGCACTGGATCTTGTATACTATATTGTTCTTGCTTTTGTGACTTTCTCTAGTGATGATTTTTTTTATTTCTGATGTCACTGCATCCATAGATGTTTTTAAAACTTTTTTGATGTGTTTTGCTTACCATGATTTGCTTGTTGATACCTGTCTCAGGACAAAGAGCTCACACCAACAAAGTTTTACAAACAACATCCTTGGTTGCAGTGACCATATCAGGAATGTGAACAGGAGGCATTATTAGGACTAAGAAAAGTTATAGATTAACAAGAATGGCATTGTGTATGAGAGCCCATGCAGTGGGTGACGGAAAAACAATTATGGTGAGACCGGATGTATCCTGCAAGCTAGGCCATGAGAGATAAGAGTTGATGTTAAACAACAGACCACCTCTGTTGCTTTGGTGGTGTGAATAAACAATGAAGGGCACCTAATGAGATGGGGCATGGAAAGAAGATTCTTCATCAGGGGGCAGACAAGAAAAGGCCTGCATTGCCATTGAAAGGAACAGTAACACCAAAGTAGGCAGCTTCACTTGGTCCAGGACAGTGGTAGTAATTTTGCATTAAGACTGGCCAGTTTGTGGCAGGCAAATGCCTGTAATGGACTAGTCAGGTAGCAACATATCTTGATGACTATTTCGTTAAGCTACTAGTTTTCTATACAAGTTTGTGTAACTGCCTTGATGTATCACCAATCTCCTGAAGAAGACTTTCTCTAAATTAATTGCATGAAATAAATTCATGCTCTTGATTTGATTTAATCTTTTACCCTTTTACCCATATGTTAACATGATGTGGTGCATTGGGGTTGATGTGCCATCAGTGTACTGAACCTGGGCATGTGAAGCATTTAGGATAAATCATGGAAAGGTCAGTATGACCTGATTTTGGATTGGGAGCTGTGGTTTTGATGCATTACATATAACTTCTCTTCCTCTGTTCCTGGTGCTACATCGGTGAAGCTGTGATCAAGTATGAGGAAAGAGATATTAACACCATTGTGTTGGTACTGCTGAGCAAGGGGTGGAAGGAGGGTTTGGATGACTTATCTCACAGATCCTGATAAAGAAGAATGTGGAAAGTGTTTCTTTCAGTTGGGCTTGTTTTCATACTGTTCTCTTATTTCAGAGACAGGAGCAGCATTGGTGGTAAATAATGTGAATCTTTCTAGAAATATTACTCTAGAAATCAGTTTAAGGGAGACTGGCAGTCAGATGTTGTGATGGGAAAGGAATTGTTTCTTTTGCCTTGAATATGGTTTCATACTCTACTTATATATCATATGCAGGCACAGCGTTGGTAGCGGATAATAGCATTATATTTAGAAATAGTAAAAAAAATCACCCCAGAATTAAGTGCAGGGATGGCTAGTGGCTGGTGCATGAGGAGAGGATATTAGAGGTTTCTTTTTTTTTTTTTTTTTAGCTGTTTACTTGTTTTACCCAAGTGGCTCCATCACCCTTGGATTATATAAAGAAAAGGTTAGGCATAGTTATTGTGTAATTTCTTCCATAAGCACAAGTGTAGTGAAGATTTTTCTTCTATAGGCCTGTCTCCCTCCTTAAATAACCCTGTTGATTTTTTTTTCATGATGTTCTTTACTGTCTGCACTAACTGATGCATAAAGATTGTCCTCGATCACTTTGGTGGTGAGGAGATTCTCATCTGTATTTTCCATGAGGTCACCAGATCGATGGCTGTTTACTTTTTTAAAATTATTGATTTAGGACTACTAAGGAGAGAATTTTTTTTTGCCTGCACCTTTTTGTGTATGAGAGATACTACAGTAAGCTACCAGTGGAATGATGAGTCTGCTGGATGTTTTTGAATCAGAGCTGAGAATAGTTAGCGCATTAACCAATATGGGCTGAAGTTTGACAGTTATGTAGAATACTATAAACCAAAGCATGGGTACTATATCCTTAGCTAGGCTAGGCCAGGCTAGGCTTTGAAGTCTGACCCCCAAGACAGGTGAAAAGAATATGAAATGAGGAAATTGAAGTTGTTTAGTTTAAAAAATTTGATTTGATTGATACTACCAGAATGTTTATTGAAGATATGAAAATTGGGATTTTCTTGGTTTCCTAAGTATAAAAGAGGATGCCTGTTGGGAGAGGGGGAACAGTACAGCTGGAAGATCCTCTGTTATGGCCTAAGTGAAAAAGTTTATGCCTAGAATATGGCAACATGATGATAAGATAAAAAAATATTGGAATACATTGATTGCCCAACAAATTTAGCTGAAATGGATAAACTGGAAAGTTCTGTGATGGAGCTTGACTTTAGAAAAATGAGAATTGATGATATTTTTAACTTGGGTTTAGATAAGTGTGGGATATCCCTGAGAAGGCAGATGGTGATTGAATAGGAATGCAAAGGTATTTAGAAGGTAACGAATAGTTAAAGGAGTAAGGGACAAGATCCAAAGCAGTGGTGATTGAAGTGGAATAGAAGTTTGGAGGCTCTAAGCCACAATAGTGATGCATTCTTTAAATAAGAAGAAAATGGATGCTACAAAAGAGGAGCATATCAGAAAGCTACTAGATGCCATGGACTCTGTAAATTTGTGTCAAGAAATGAAAGAAGTCTAAAATCCATAGGTACAGGCAAGACATCAAAGGACCACTGATGTTAACTTTGAGATGATGATTGTTGATATAACTATCTTTGATATGAAGTTCTGAGAGCACTGAGGAATGTGTGAAAAGAGAGATCATTATCTGAGAGGGTGAAAATGGGTATGTTTGAAAGAATAGTAGTTCCAGCTTCATTGTATGGATGTGAGCCATGGGCTATAGATGAGGATGTGCAGAGGAGGGTGAATGTGTTTGAAATGAAGTGTGTGAGGTCAGTATGTGGCATGAGGTGGTTTGATGGTGTAAGTGATAAACAGTAAGAGAGAGGTGTGTTATAAGAAGAGTGTCGTTGAGAGAGAGAAATGAAGAGGGTGTACTGAAATGGTTCGGACACAGAGAAAATGAGTGAGGAGAGATTAACAAAGATGATGTATGTATCAGAAGTTAAAGGGGATGAGAAGAGAACATGAAGTTGGAGGAGAATGGACTGTAAAAGATGTCAAGTTATTGTAGCCTGAACATGCAGGAGGGTGAAAGGTGTGCATGTTGTACAGGGATCAGCATGATGTCACTGGACTGAACCAGGACAAATGAATCAGCTTGGGGAAACCATGGGTAGGTCTGTGGGGCCTGGTTGTGATAGGGTATTATGGTTTCAGTGCATTGCACATTACAGCTAGAGAATGGATGTGAGTGAATGTGGCCTTTCTTCATCTGTTCCTAGTGCTTCCTCACTAATGTGGGAAACTGAGAAAAATTATGATGTAGCCAAGAGGTGGTTAAGCAGGCCTAAAACATGGGAGCTAGTGAGTTATAGGGTGGGTAAGGGGAAAAGAAAGATCTTGGGTGCATGGAGGTGTGTGGAAAGAGAGGCTTGCTGCCTTTAGGGCAAAGATGGGTATGTATGATGGTATAGTACTCCCATTGGTGCTATATGAATGTAATGTGTGGGCCTAAGACAAATATGTAAAGGATAGGGTGAATGTATTGGAAGTAAAATGTTTAAGAACATTAAGTGGTTTTGGGAGGGTTAATTGATTCAGAGAGGGGTGCGGTATTAAGAGGAACATGTATGAGAAAGCTGAAGTGGGTGTGCTGAAATAGTTTGGACATAATAGAGTGAGTGAGGAAAGGATGTCAGAATTAGAAGGAACAAGAAAAAGGGGGAACCAAGGAGGAAGTGAAAGGATGGAGTGAAAGATACCTTGAAGACTTGGGGCATGAGCATGCAAGGGATAGAGTGATAGTGAGCAATATCATTTACAGAGGATGACATGCTGTCAATGTAAAGTTGCCAGGGGAAACTAGGGAAAGCTATGTGAGGTTTGATTGCTGATATTGGGCTGTGGTTTCGGTCCATTATAATGGCAGCTAGAGAGTGGATATGAGAAAATGAGGTAATTTCTTTGCCTGTTCATGGTGCTACCTTGCTAACATGGAAGATTGCAAACATGTATGAATGAAAAAATGAGGAAGTAGTATTTTAGTGTAAGGGTGATGGATGATTAGAATAGACAAGTAATGAAAATGTTAATTCTGACTGATGTTTAGAAAGCTGTTTGATGGTAAAGAAAGTTTAAGAGATTGGGCCTCTCAGATATAAAACTCTCTTTACTGTACAATTGTAGAATTACCAATGCACGCTCACACGCATGCATGCACACACACACTCATGCATGCACGCACACACGCATGCACTCTTGCATACAGGCTTCAGCTTCCAGTGTGTATTGTTTAGCATTACTGACCACAGTTCATGTACAGGCCTGCCCAGGTTTGAATCCTGGGTGTGGTAGTCAGCTATCAGCTAACCCAGCTGTTCATCTTCCCTTTAGAGATGGTCAGTAAATAGGTACCTGGCTTAGGCTAGGGAGTGTGTGTGTGTGTCTGTGTGTGTAATTACCTATTTATACTGTGTAGGAAGAAAGTTTTACCCTTGTAGGGCCCATCTCTTGGAACATTCTTTACTATCGTACTTCTTAGATTTATGGATGCTGTCTATATAAACCATGGTTTTGGTCATCTTGTTCTTTCCATCTACCACTCTTATATTATGAAAGTACTCCTATACATCTTTTTTTAACAAGTTTCTTGCTTAATTTTATGTTCCTTTGTTGCTTTATCCTTGCATATCTTAAAGAACTAGTCACTGTCCACATCATCAATCTATTTAAAAACATAAAGGTTGTGATCAGATCACCCTTCATACTTCTGTCTTCTGAGTTATGCAGATTTGAAGCCTTTAGTCTTTTCTTGTGGTTATCTTAATTCTGGTAGCTCTTTGTTGCCTTCCTTTGGACATTCCTTGTGAACTCTGTGTGCTTCTTTAGGTGTAGTAACCAAGTTCGACAAGCGAATTCTAGTTTCGGCCAAATGTAGGATATGAACAGCTTGCTAATTATTGCTTTATCAGTGTTTTTGAAAGCTATCCTGATATTTGCAGTAAGACAGTATGTCTCTCTCAGTATTCTTCTACTGTAGGGCTCTGGTGACACCTTAGGGATGATGCTGACTGTCAAGTCCTTCTCTTACACAGAATCCTGTCTGTCCTTTAAGTAATTTCTTCCCTGTAGAAGGTCATCTGCTTGCTTTTTTATAATCTCTCCAGAACCTTGCACATCTCACTTGTTTTTAAGAGATCTGTAGTTCACTGCCTGTTCCGAGCATCCTTTCTTATAGATAGTAATGATGTTTGCCTTTTTCCACTTCCTAGGCACTTTTCCTTTCTCTAGTGACATCTACAGCAGTACTTAGTGGTTTGTCTCACATATCAGCACATCTCTTCAGTACTTATGGTGAGATTTATTTGGGACCATGAGTCTTGTATGACACAAAACCCTTTAGTATTCTATTGATATCTCTTCTAGATATCTCACTAATTTCTGGTACCTCCTCCTCATTCTGTCTCAGTGGTGCTTAGTTGAAAATACTTTTGAACTTATTTATTTCTTCACATATCCTTATTTCTTCACATATCCTTAAATCATCCTCTACAATTTTCCTTCGTCATCCCTTGACCTGATTAACAGCTCTTTAACTGATAAAATAATAGAAACATTTTAGATTTCTTCCAGCCTTGTCCACAACATATTTTTTCAAAGTTTTTTATTGCTTGTTTCTTATCGTGGTTTACTTGTTCCTTGCTCTCTTAATGCCTGGCAAATACTGGCTGGCTGGAGTGCCATCCATGTCTTCACTGTTCATCTTGAAGCTCCCATGGTTTTTATCTTTTATGAAACCATTCATTTTTCTTTCTTACCATTCTCTTTGTATTTGAACTTTCCACCAGTTTATGCTTAAATGCCAGTATTTTGGTAAAGTTTAATGAAAGTGGCATAACCTCAGTATTGTCATGTTTATTGTTAGGAGATTAACTTATGCGAGAGGTATATGCGTAAAATTTTAGCTGAAAATGTTAAGGTCAACCAGTAGGCCAGGTCAACTTATTGGTTGTAATTTATGGTAGGTAAATACGCACACACACCTGAATACACATACACACATACAGCTTCAGCACAGTCCAGTAATTTCAAGAGTACAGAGGATACAGCCAAGATAGACACTTTGCAGGTAAGGGGAGAGAGAAATACTTAGGAGGAATAACTTATGGGTAACTAATACTGCATGAACCAAACAAGCAGGGTTTCATAAGGAAGGACAGAATTGGCTCAGCAAAGTTTCCTGCCCAGATACAACACAGGAATGGAGTACATAGAAGGAAGAAAAGGGTAAATTAGACAGTGAAGGAAGATGTTAATTTGGAGGTTTTGTTAATGAGAGAAAGAGAGAGAGAGAGAGAGAGAGAGAGAGAGAGAGAGAGAGAGAGAGAGAGAGAGAGAGAGAGAGGATGGGTACTGCATGACAGTTGATAATGCCCACATAATGTATAAGGTAAACAGGCTGCTGCTCAGGTATGTCATGTAAAGGATGAAGTAAAAGAAAAACGTAGATATAACCAGGGACTATGAGAAATACTAAAGAGCATTTGGGATTAATCTAGAGGACAAGGTGAAGAAAGTGAAAGAATGTTAGGGACCATAAGATATACCACAGAGCATTAGAGATGGACAGAATAAATGAAGTTGTGATGAAGCATGACTGAAAATGAAAGATTTGAGGAGCTTTTAGCATAAGTACTCATTTAGGGGAGGTTAGGCAAGGGCAAGATGATTTTGGGGTGGAAGACAGCTGACTAGCTGAGGTAAAGAAAGTAGCTGAACGCTGCAGATTCCCTGAAGCAGAAAAGCAAAATGAAATATTATGTAGAGTCTTTAAGGAGGTGGTGTATAAAGATTGTTCAAGACAGCTTTATGACAGTGATAAAGAAGATTTTAGAGTAGAGAGGAGGAGGATATAGTGAAACTGTTGGAAATAACAGAAAGATGGGTCACAATGGAAGGACAGTCATAATGTACTGATGTACGAGTACCTATGACAAGATTTTTATAGTGGCAGGGCTATTGTGTGGTGCTCACAATACTGAGTGCTTGCTATACTATTCTGTTTCTCTCAATGCCTGCCTGGCACGCGCGCCCCCCCCCAAAAAAAAAAAAAAAAAAAAATAGGCATTCCATGTCTTGCTCATTGGATGGTGTATTTTTTTCAATGGCTTCTCAAGCCTAATTGTCTGTTAGAAGCTTATATAGTGATTAGGAGGCATAAGTATGTACTGATCTTTGGGCCAGACATGGCCCATCTTCCAATCAAGGGAGAAAGCAAAGCCATAGAAAGGGATCAGGTCAGAACTCTACTTGGGGCACTGGACACAAAGTGCAACTGAAGAATTAATTGGGGTGTGAGAACGGGGAGATAAAAACAGAACAATAAGGGAAGGCCATCCTTTGTAATATTCGATAGATTGTGTGGTCAGAAAATGCTTAAATCTTAGGTGTTGGGTGATTCCAGTATTACAAATCATAATTAAGAAAGAAAGAAAAAAATCAATTTATTATTGTTTCTTATTATGAAATGAATTAACACATGTAAAGGATGTGTACAAACTACTGAACTAACATACCTTAACTGGCCATTGCATAATGCTAAAAGTAATGCTTAGCTTAGGTGGTGGATAAAGGCAGAGTGAGGTATGGTCTTATGATGCATTTATTGTTAATTTTGAAAAAATACATTTAAACGTAAAGGATATTTAAAAATATGAGAGCTAACATAACTTGTATTGCCATGGCATAATGCTGAAATTGCAGCATAAATCCCAGGGGGTATTGGAAGAGGGGCAGAGGAGAGAGTTCCAGCAGGGTTGAGCCACATTAAGCAAATATACTAAATGACAGTTATCACTATTTATTTACTTTGTATGCATACATTTACACATACTTATGTGTGTTTACTTGAGATATTTGCACACTGTTTGCAAAAAACCTTGCCCACTTCCACATGCATTTTCAAAGGCAATGTCATACTTGCATGTGGTTATTTTGTCAGCTCTCCCAAGGCCTTGATTACCATCAGCAGACATCAGAGCATGGAATTGGCAAGGTTCCTGAAGTATTCTAGGTCCATGTTTTGATTCTGTAGGGTTTTGATCTGAATGAGGCAAGGCACTGATGAGGTGTTGCAGGAAGCAGTTGCTTGATCTTGTGTTCTCACACCCAGTGCAATCTAGAAATCTCACGTACCCACATTTTCTTGCTTTTAGGCAAGATTTCATGCTTTCTTCTCCTAGACAGTTAAGAGCCAACTATCTTGAAACATAGGTGGAAGAAATTCAGGCAGTGCCCAGAAGTGAAATTCCTAAAATGAAGTGGCAGCTTGGAAGAGGAAAGAACATCATTCCCTCAACATAGTCAGAGGCACTGAGGAAAGTTGTTGGTGCTCACATTATTAGGATTGTTAGCTTCAGCGATCAGATGTACAGTGAGTTCACCCTGATAACATTACATGCTTTTACCCTCAATAAAACTTAGCTGCGGATTGCCTCTGAAAATGTGTGGATGTGGACGAGGCTTTTTGCATCGAACACTGGATAAAGGTGGCAGTATCTGAAATAAGGAGCCCTAAGCAGCCATACTAATTTCAGAATATTGATGGTGATCCAGAATAAACCTGTGGATGTTAACACTTGTATAACAACTCCCAAACCTGCTACGGAAGTGGTTATTGGACAACTCACAGCATTTAAGGGTTAAGCATGCAGATAAACTTAACAGAATAGAGAGTTTTAAAGGAATGTTTGTCAGGAGTGACACACCAAGGGAATTGAGGGAGAGAACCTAAGAGAAAAGGCAAGAGACAAATTGAGAGGAATTGGAACATGTCAGAGGGAAGAATGACAGATGTACTCGCTTTTACTCAAAGAGGCTGGAAGTAACTAGTAGCAAGTACCTTAGACTGTTAGACTGAAAGTTTTGAATACATAGGCTGACAGTTTGGTCACAAGTGGTAAGGAGCTGGAGTTTAATGATTGTGTAAATGGTAGCAAATTTGACAGAGTGGTAGTGGTGGAAAGTAAACTCACAAAAGAGCTAAATTCTAACCTTATAAGAGGGAGAGCAAAAATGCAAGGGGAGATTGACCCTCTTTATATGGGATACTGTTACATTCCTAAGAGGAAATACAGTTGAAGCAACTAAATAGACCTGATCAGGTTATTAAGAGTATTGGTTGAGACAAGAAGTTCCGTACGTTTCAGAAGAATTAAAGCATATATAAGGAACAGAGAAGGGGGCCAGGTGAGGATATTCCCTCAAAGGCCCAGTCCTCTGTTCTTAACGCTACCTTGCTATCATGGGAAATGGCGAATAGTATGAAAAAAAAAAATAAAGATATGAGGATACATCTTTGGGTTCTGTTAAGATTTACTATATTTTTTCTTTTTTTGATCAAAATGATCTAAATTACTAATACATTTATTATGATCCTCAGTAACTATTGGTCTGTTATGTGTTTCTGTGAAATGTTCTTAAACTGTTCTTCCCTTTCATTTTTGTATATTGACAAATTGGCTAGTGTTTAGAAATCTTAATTATAATATTCTCCCTTTCAATGAAAATGGTCTACAACCTCACTGTATTTATTATAATCCTCAGTAATGATTGATGTGTCTTTTTTTTGTTGGATGTACTTCGACTGTCCATCCCTTTCTTTTTTTATTTTTTTATCATGACTTGGCTTATGTCTTTATTATGACATGTTGAAATCATGAAGCCTACTCCCTTATCTTTCCAAATTACTTCAGTTGTGGTATCTTTTTGTCTGAAATCAACTGTTTTCATTTGAAATCTTCAGAGATTGTACAGTTTCAAAGTACCATAGCAGTCCATATCACATTCAAGTAATGAATTTGCTGGTTTGTTCCTGTTGCTACTTTGCTAATGTGGGAAATGGCAGTTAAATATGAAGAAAGAAATTTTATATACTATATCCTTTATTTTTCATAGGACAGTCAAATTCATGAATGTAGATCATGGAACTAATACCTAGCTACACTTGGAAACTCCTTACATGTCCACTTATTGCCTCTGCTAAAATATACTGATATATGCCATATTTTTGTCTGAATTGTAACACAAAAATCAATTTCCCTTCCCATGACCTTATGCCTTTGTCCAAAGATAATTTTTAAACATATGTTTGAATTTACTTTGTAGGTAGTCCATAAGTCATTATTTTTGTCAGTCTGTCTCAAGGATTTAACACCACCACAATGTTACAAAAATTAAGTGTCATGCTATTTGTTTGTACAGTTTATAAGGCTCTCTTTGATTAATTACAGGCACATGGTATTTCCTCCCAATGTAGACTGTGCAAAAGTTGGATATTTGTAGAGAGAAAATCAAACAAGGCAGGGAATGATTTAGGTGGTGGCAGTGGAATGATTTGGGACTAATTGGAATGGGATAATCTGTGTCTTCTGGAGAGGAAGAATATTGAGATCTGATCTCAGTTGACATATCAACTTTATGTGCAAAGTAAAATATGAGAAATGCTTGTGAGGTGGTTTGATCGAGTAAGTAATGAAAGGGTAAGAGAGATGTGTGGTAATAAAAAGAGTTTGGTTGAGAGAG
>JAUUDZ010311067.1:0-16353 GCA_032361705.1 Panulirus versicolor | reverse complement strand
ATTATTTTTTTTCATCACATGCTTCCACGACACTGTGGCGGCATCTACTCTCCCATCCTGTGTTATAAACGACAGCGCCTTGCCAGATTTTTCATACCGAGTTGAAGTTTATCCTATGATTAAAATCTTTTTATGGACTATCAGCATTTTGGTGATGATGGCAGACGTAACAACGGCGATTATAGGCCAGGAAAAAATATCTCATCACGCAACAAAGGAACTTTATGATTTTCCTTCCTTTATGTTTTGATTAAAAAAGTCATACGTTCTTGGCTTTTTACTAACCTGTTGTTGGACTGTGTCGTCAATAGTCTGGTGCTTTTGTCTGCAGGAGTCATTATTAGTCTTCCCTAGTCTGATGCTCTTTGCGAACTACCACCCTCCTCCCAGTGGTCACTCTTACATACAACTTACTAATACTATCCATAAAAGTTCGAACATTAATTTTTGTCCTTCTTGTATTTGTATAATGTCACTATACATGTACTCTGCCAGGCCTCTGGCACCTCATCTTGGGCCATGTAAGCATCGAACAACTTGACCAACCAGTCAGTATAGTCGACCCTTTCCTGAGAAACAACTGCTATACCACCCACTCCTTCCTTTGTCCGGGCTGCATGACACTCCACACATCTGATACTTTCCCATGTTTCTATAACAGCCTCAGCACCTGTTACTTCCTATGCTTTCTTCATTAACTAAATTCTTTACTGTTCACAATTTTCTTTCTGTCTCTAGCCTTTCTACAATCCTCTAGACACGCAGCCACCCACAACTCCTCCTACAACCGCTAACCTTGCAGGTCTCTTGTAACTCCACTTCTTAACCCCCTTGGGTTACTTATGAACCTCCAGGTCTCCTGTAGTTACTTTCGTCTTGACCATATGACGTGAATCATATGGGTTGTGGCTTAATGATCCTTTCACAGTTAAAAGGCATCATTTCCTCCATGTACTGAATCCTGCAATAGTAGTTGACAGTAACCGAATCATTCATCATAGCAGTTACAAGTGCTGACTCCTCCACAGGAGAACAATCCCCTGGCGTGTTCCTGATGGAGGATTCGGGTTCCTCTCTACTGCTGGCCCACGCGGCGGAGGTGAGGGCCCCCACTGTAGAGCGGGCGGCCCAGCTTCTCGACGCCGCCCTCGCCCACAGACACGTAGACGAACAGGGACGTCACGCCCATCTTGTCTTCACCCTCAACATATACCAGTACTCCCTGGACACGTCGGCCAGGGGTGGAGGTAGGGGCACAGGGGCTTACAGTGCATCAGAACCCTTCTGGACGCCGGCCAGATCCCCTTGAATATTACACAATAGGATAAAGGTCAGGGCAAAGGGACTTCAAATAAATGAGAACCACTTGCATATTTCGCCAAGGGAAGAAGTAAGGGGAAAGGGACGAGAAAAGTATCCGTTACCCTTGGATGAGAGTGGAGGGAGGTGTCCCGGGCTGTTCAGTAGGGATGGAGAGGGGATACAGGATCCTGTCGAATGGGAGGGAAAGAATAGGATGCTTATGTGTGCCCTTCCTTCTCGTTACATAACGTGTCTGGTCCTCTGTGCACATACAGTCGCTGGCGGGAGGAGTCGTCTGCATCTGATGGACTTCGGGGCGCTGGAGCGTGGGAAGGGGCCGTCTAGACTCAATCTCTCATCCCTTGGTAATGTTATCCTGGCCATCTTCAACGGACAGAAGCACCTGCCTTACAAGTAAGTTCAGGAGAATGTCTTTATTTACTGTGACATCTGTAACTCTGTGACATCTGTCAGAAGATGGATCTGTGACATCTCTTAGCAGACAGATCCGTGACGTCTGTTGACAGAGGGATTAGCGACATCTACTAGCAGAGAGAGAGAGAGAGAGAGAGAGAGAGAGAGAGAGAGAGGTGAAAGATATTCAGGAAATAGAAAGTGTGTAGGAGAGAGGCATGGGAGAGTAATGAACTGTTTGAGAGCAAAAGGGAAAGTGAGGAAGAGCAGGAGGGTGCTGGTGAGGGGAAACAGAATTAGATGTTAAACAGGACTAAATCGGTGTGTAATTAGGAGTTTCAGGCCAGCAATTAACAAGTCATTAGTGACTCCACGCTAGACTTAAATCTCAGTCTTCCCACTTTTGTTTGTGGACCTTCGTGGCTAGTTGGTTAGCGTCGCTGACTGTGAATAGGAGGACCTGTGTTCAAGTCCCGGACCAGGCAGCCAGCCAGCTAACAACTCCTCTTTTGATGTGACATAAGGGGAAAGTTTCAGTTACTGGATCACATCCATTAATGCTGATTAGCACTTGGTAATAATAGCTCCAGATTTTTTCTTCTGTTTACGACACAATTGTAATCTGATTCAGGTACAGACATTTTCTTATGTAAACAGTTTATCTGGAAACGTAGGAAATTAGAGAACCAGTCGAATACTAAGGGCAAATTGTCCAGCTTATGCACCACGGGAGATCAAATCCTTCTCTCTGCATGTTATTTTCATTTAACAAATGACTATTGTTACATGAAGGTTTCCATCGTTCTTCTGACTTGGATTCATCTTAGTGAGTGTTGGTGTTGTCTCTCCTCCTGCCGCAGGGACGGGAAGCTGCCGCGTCTCCTGCGTGAGTGCGTTGGGTCGGTAAGGTGCGTGGCCACCATGCTGGTGCACGTGTCTCCCTGCTCGGCTCTCTACCAGGAGACCCTGGCCACCATCCAGCTGGCCTCCAGGGTTCACCGCCTCAGACGACGGCGGATCAAGGTACGTGCCGGAACTTACGTGGGATTCGAAGGCCGTTCATCTTATCTAGTGGCTATTTTCCTGTACACGAAGCTTTCCGTTAGAATCTGGTGTGTTCATGATGCATTCCATGTAAAGTGTGGGATATCCAGGAATTGATAAGAAAGTTGTTGTTGCCAGTGGTTACCATCTGATGAGACTACACAACATAGACCCTTGAGAACCTTCCTGATCCTTGGTCTTTGTTATAGCCAGGTTATAATCGCCGATGATATAATCCTTGATATGTTATGAATGGGTTGTAGACAGTGATAGTATTCCCCTGGCCTGTGTTATAAATGGTGGTAAACCTCAACATTTCACCTGGACTGTGCTACAACCAGGTTGTGAACCCTGGTGTTCTCCATGGATTGCTATATGTTACAGATTGTAGATATTGGTGACATCCTCTATAGCCTGTTTTGTGACCAGGTTGTTGACATTAACGATGTTTTCTCTGGTCTTGTATGGTAGGTTGTGGACATGAACAACTTTTCTATCTTATGTAAAGTGAAAAATTATTTCACCTAAGAATCAGTAATAATTCCAACAAGTTCTCAAAATTTGTTGATAAACTCTTCCAACAGAAAGTAAGAAGCGATGTTGTGTGAGTCCCTTTTTCCTGCACCACTTTCCCTTCCCATCATCTATTCCCCTCTCTCTTTCAACCACCCTTTCCTTCCTTTACTCTTTTCCTCTATCCCTTTTCTCCATTCTATTTCCCCATCTCCTTTGCTTCTGTCCTACATATCATTTTCCTCTGAAGGATTGTCAAAGCTTTGCGTCTCATAACCTACCACCACATTCCCAGCTACAACAAGTTAGTGGAACTTGTCTGAGATGGAACAGGTGATTAATCCACACTCTCTTCTGTTCCCTCTCCCTACCTCACACCATCCCTCTCTCTCTCATTCTCTCTCTCTCTGGTCCCCTCTCCCATTCCTACTCTCCCCTCTGAGACCTCAACTGATGAGTTGTCAGCGAGTAAATAGTCCACACTGTGGAATTGTTTGAGCACGGAGCTACCCGGATTAGCAGGGTCGCTGGATTTAACGTTTTGTTGAGAACCTGGCCATTTCTCGACCCAGGGAGCGTGAGAGGTACATAGACGGTAGAAGGGGGAGAGGAAAGCGTGAAATAAGGGCAAAAGGAGGAGGTAATGAGGGAGGGAAAAGATAAATGATGTATTAAGGGAGATTCAGGGTAAAGATCGAGTCCTAAGTCTGGAAAGAGAGAGCAAAGGCACCTCATATATTGCTCATGGGAAGAGGATGTTTGGGGAATCGATGGGCAACATAGGGAGATTCAGCGGATATGAAATTACCTTAGTGGAAGGGAACAAAGGACACTCGTCAGAGAAGTCTTCTCGAAATGGGTTAGGGTCAACAGTGGAGTTAAGTGGAGCTAAGGGTTGATGAACAGGTCTTTAGGGGAATAGGGGTACTAGATGGGAACAGTGGAAAAGAGAAATCAAGAAAAAAAATACTCTAAAGAGAAATGAGAGACAGGGGAGACATTAAAGGAGGTGAAAGACTAAAGGGAATAAAGAGTGAGGGAGAGAACAACAAGAGGTCATGGCCTCAGTGGAGCGGACAGTGAGGGACAGGATATTAAGGCAGGTCAAAGGGTCACCAGAGCAGACATAAAGGGAGAGAGTATAGCAAGGGAAGTCAAAAGACGGGAGGTAAACAGGAATCTAACTCGCCATGAGATCATGGAAGGCTTTAATAAGACACAGCAGGAGGTATAGATAACCCAAAAGCTGTCATGTCACAGATGAAATATAGATTCTGTGAAATCACTTCCGTCCAACGCTTCTCTCATCCCCGAGTCATCTTTCGTGTTGTTGGACCTTAGTGAAGATGAAAGGAAAATTGTCTGTAATTCAAGAGAATAACCAAGGAATCCTGTACCCGCTCCCCCACTTGTTGTGTGGGAAATCTCATATTGTAGCCCACATCTGAATGTAGGATCCCATTGTTTTCTGAGGTTATACTAAGCGTGTGGGAGTGTGTTTGAGGTGGTGTTAGAAGTGGACTCATACTGTGTCTGTGGAGTGTAAAATATTCTCAAAAGGAAGACTCAGAGATTTTTTACACACACACACACACACACACACACACACACACACACAATTTCCTTTCTTCTCGCACCAACAGCCAGAGTGCCGGCCCACGGTCGTGAAATAACACCAGGGACAGATCCCATTACTCTCCTCATTTCTGACACAGATCATCTTTGTCGGTCTCTCTTCCCTTATCCTCTTCAAAATGACCGAACCATTTACACTTACCCTGTTCGGTCCTCTCAGGGCATGACCCTTACCACATCTCTGCGTCACAATCCTTTCTCATATGATCACTCCACCTCACGCCACATATCGTCCTTAAGCACTTCATTTCCAGCACATCCACCCTCTTCCTATCCTCTACAACATCGTTGGGAATACTTTGTGTTCACACATACTCATCTCTACCTTTACAGATCCTGACCTTTCCTTTCACACGTTTCACAATGCACCCACGACCTCAACTGCCTCCTCTTCCACCCTATGACTCGCTTCAGCCCCTTTGTTTCCATCCCCTGCCACGTCCACTCCCAGGCACCCTGTTTCCATCCCCTGCCACGTTCACTCCCAGGCACCATGTTTCCATCCCCTGCCACGTCCACTCCCAAGCACCATGAAGCCTTCCACTTACTATAGCCCCCACCCCCAACACCCCTAATTACCTCCACGAACTAATCGTTCTGTCTCACCCCCTACTACAATCCACTACCTTACTTTTGTTCAGATTAACTTCCACATTTTTCATTTTCACCTTCCTCCAGACTCTGTCAATAACCTCGAAAATATCTCTCCAGGGTCTGCCACCAGAACGTGTCATCTGCTAGCGGTAACTGATTTACCTCGAATGTGCCTCACTCTTCCAACCTCCATCCTTTGCTTCCAGACATCCTCATTTACCACAATACCAGCTCCCCACCTATGTATCTGACGACCCATCACCCCATTATGCCCTCCCATACAAGTTTATCCTTATACCATACCCTCCCAAACACCATAATCACCAACACACAACCTATCCCGTTAATGCAGAACTTTCCACACCATACAGCCCATCGCCTACCATTCCACACGCAACAGAAACCACTATCCACTATATAACTCCCATCCCACAAGACTCACAACCCTCCCAGCAGCGAGAAAGGTTCCTGATGGGACAGGTGTGTGTGCGCGCCTCTGTGACAGGTTGATGGTATTACAACAGTAATTGGCCCCAGCTTGGATAGGTTATTCTGATGCTGGAGAAGCTAAAGTGATTATATCCTGGACTGGATCACCATGGCAACGGACAACCCAACCCCCCCACAACCCCCAGGCTTCCGCATAGCCTCCAGTTTGAGGAGGACGTGGGAGGAGAGCGGCTTTGTTCTAATGTACAAGATGAATCATAAAGTAGTACATTGTTTAATGTATAGCCTGAGGGCAGGCTGGATGTTTACCTACCTTGTTAAAGTCAATATTTAGCGGAAATGTTGAATATATCACTTCTCTTTTTTTTTTTCTTCTTCTTCTTCTTCTTCTTCTTCTTCTTCTTCTTCTTCTTCTTCTTCTTCTTCCTCTTTTTCTTCTTCTTTTATCTGTTTTAACGTCGTAACAGGAGTTCGAACTCCAGGACTTGAATTGAAGACCCCCCTGCGGTAGTGCTGTTCGTTTGCTTGAATGGCTGTTATCTCCCACATCACCCGCCAACGACCCCGAGTGACCTAACATATCTCTGATGTGTCGTCAGCAGCCTCACGTGACCGGCTCCGGCTCGGGTGGGTCGTCTGAGGAGTCGAGATCAGGCAGGTCGTCCCGGGGCACCCTGACCGACACGGGCGGGTCGTCCTCCGTTGACCCCTCCTCCTCCGAACAGGTGAGACAAAGGTCATCCTTACTCGATCCTTCCAGTACCTCCTCCTCCTCCTCCTCCTCCAGACAGATGAGACAAGTCTGTCGTCTATCGACCAGAGTAGATAAGGTAAGGTAGGTATTTCTCTACTGATCTTTTCTTGTTTCCAGAACGTAAGAAGAAATTCTCATCAATCGATTTCGTGTTTCAGCCGTTGTAACAAAGTTTTGCTCCATCATTATTCCCATCACACAGGCTAATGTAAAGGTCATCCTTCAACAATCTATCCTTTGGACAAATTCCAAAGGTTTATCCTCCATCAATCTAGTCCTTAAACACTTGGGGCAAAGTGGTCCTTGCTCTGATCTTCCTCCAGAGAGGTGAGGCGACGTCTTCCTTTGTCGAATCCTCCCTCCCTCCCTGCCTTCCTCCCTCCCTGCGTCCCTCCCTCCCTGCCTTCCTCCCTCCCTGCTTCCCTCCCTCCCTGTAAACGGTTCAGACAAGGTTATCACGACCAGGTGAGTTTCGTTACTGACATAAGCAAGTGTGTGATACGCTACTGGATAGACTAACGCATTCGCTAGGTGTCTCTGCTTAAATTCTGTGACCATCTCCTCTCATTCCATAGACGTCAAACGTCACTCTATTGTGAGGACGGGAGTGTCGTCTCCCGCTGCAGCATTATGGCACATATCTACTGCCTGGAACTCCAAGATCCATTAATAACGAAGTTGATCCCATGATTTTTGGCATATTCATCTGCTGGGGACATTATTCATAGGTTCATTATTTTCTTCTTTTTGATTAGATAATTACCTTGAAAGAGTCAGGCATGTGAATGTTACTATTACTCTTTGAGTCAACATTTTCGAATCTCTCACGTCTTCCTAACAACTAGCTTATATCTAACCTCTGATATATATTTCAACTACAGGAAGACTGAGCAATACTTGTTTTGAACGGAGTCTTTTCAGGTTTTTAATTAACGATCATGGCTTCTCGACCAGATTATTAGGAAGATATTTTTCAGCCAGCTTCAGCCAGCAGGTCAGGTACGGTTTCAACCTTGACTTTCTATACATCAGAATGTCTTAACGAACTGTGAAAATTGTGGTAGTTGTCAGCCTGACCACGTCTTACAGACCAGGCTCACGTCCTCCTGCTACTGAAAGTGAACCTCACAGTAACCCACACGTAACTTGGTTCTGCTGATTACCATTCAGATTAAAACTATGATTTGTCCTCTTTACTTAGAGATAGTTTAGTCTTTGACGAAGCTTCTTAGTTATATCTCTGTTTCTAATTCTATTTCTTAGCATGTTGATATTACACGAGGAGTTTAGAATATATTAAATCATATTATCCCATCCAAGTTCCTCTGGAACTATACATTATGGGTAGAGTCAGCCATAATACTAAGTGTTATGACAGTTATACCCTACCATCTCAGGTCTAAATCCTAAAGTATGATCATCAAAATTATTTGCATGGTTTTTCGTATAACGTTAGAGTTAGTCTTTGAGAACTACGTTGACCTGAGAAGAAGTTTATCCTCTCAGTTATGTATAGGTTTACGAGTAGGTTTACGTGTAAGTTTACGTGTAGGTTTACGTGTAGGTTTCTTTTATATCACACCAAAATAAATAACTGACTGTGTCGTCGTTCTCCTGCGTCTCCCTAACAGTCGTGTGACACGGTGATCTACGTGGGTCCCGCCGCTGACGACGCCACTGACGGTGAACACCCTCCTGTCTTCCTGCCCTCGATCAACTCCGGCGACAACCGCTGCTCTATGAACAAGGCCCTCAGGGGCTCGGCCGTCGACGGGGCTTCCAAAACAGACTCTCAGAGGACGTCTAAGAAGTCCTCGAAGTTGTCAGGGAGCAGCAAAAGTCCCTCGAAGCCAAGTAAACACTCGGTAACGAAAGACGGCTCTCACGCTTCACCACACAGGACTAAAGACTCGCCTAAGAGTCGCGAGGTGGTGGCCAGTGGTGGTGTTGGTGGTAGTGGTAGTGGTAGTGGTGCGTTAAGTAGTGGTGGAAATTTACCCAGAACTCCTCCTAAATCTTCCTCTGGTGCTAAAGTATCAACTGGTGCTACCCCGAAGTCCCCTAAATCCCCTCACGTCTCCAGACACAGTAGGCATAAAGTAGCGTCAAGTGCAACGCCGCACGCGGAGGCTAGCGGCACGCAGGGCCAGCATGGCGGCGGTGGCGGTGGAGGCGGCAGTGAGGAACAGTGGATAGACGGGCCCAGATTCCACAGGGCCAAAGTGTACGATGGACACAAAATGAAAAGTTACGAGTTAGAGACTTGGATAGACGGGCCAGAGGCAACCTACGGATACATGGACGACCACAAGAAGTCCATGATACAGAAGTGGGTGGAGACCCAGAACGCTCACGTTCAACCCAAAACCGAACACCAGCAGAAAAGCCCGAAACATAAACAGTATAAGGAACTAACGCAGTTTAAAACCATCGAGGACGAGGAGTCCTCGCCACGACACAAGGAGAAACACAGAGAAAAGAGGAAAAGCATCGAGTGTAAGGAAGTACGCAAGGAACAACACGGGGCCAGTAAGGACATGACCCCGCGCAAAAGACGAAGTTACGGAGACAAACCTCATTCTAGTCAGCCGGTGGTCGCCGCCGATGAAGCCAAGCCGAAGCTTCACTCAAATGTTTCTGAACCACCGAGAACCGAACTCAAGGCTCAAGAACCGGAGACCGTGAGTCCGGTTGCCAGAGCCAAGCCACAGACGGTCAGTCATATCGATAAAGTGCCTGAGAGTGAAGTGAGAAGTGTGGTGAGTGAACCCAGTGCTAGTGAACTGGTTCGAAGCGGTCCACAAGCTGTTCCGGACGCCAATGCGAACCTCCCGCCTGCGGCGTTACCGCGACCCAGTAGTCAGGATCTCTGTGATGTGCGGTTGAACCTGACAAACCAGGTCCCTCCCTCAGGTCATGAGGGTGAGGAGGACGAGGAGGAAGATGAAGTTCTGCAGGTCATCTACATCGAGAACGATACCTCGCGGGTCGAGCTGAAGGCTGTGCCATCTCAGGGTGAGTCGAACTCAAATGAGTTTTTAGTGTACTGTTATGAAGAGGCGAGTCCAGTCATCATCACAATGTTATCATGTTTTATGCAGTTAATCTTAAGATCTGAAGATTTGTGATAATTTGTATGCATACACACGTGAGCTTTGATGGCGCTGTGGTTTAAAGTTCAATGTCTGTGAATCACACGAACTTCTTTTCGAGTCCCGGACTGGGCAGCCGCCTCAGGGTTATCATTTTTGGACGGATTGGTGAAAGGTCGTCTGGCATAAGATTCGGACGCTATCATACTTGTCTACCCCATGACCCCTTTCATGCGGCCCTCGTAACTCTCAGGAAGCTTCCTATGTCCACCGACCAGGAACAGAAGTGAGGAAGTCTGGTGACGTGTGAGTGTAGTTTGGTAGGACAAACGAGGAGGAGGAGGAGGAGGAGGAGAAGTTGTTTGGCGTCTTCAGTGTGGAAACTACATTTTAGGCATGAGAGATCTTGTAATATGGTGAGGTACGAGGGGTCTTTCTTGTAATATGTCAATATTATGAAGTACTGGATGATGTCTAAAGAAAAACGAGAAAGTTTAACTCGTACATGTGCAAAGCGACATCTACGATCCTCTTGTTGTCACTTAGAATTTTAAAAGATCACCTTCTCCGTCAACACTTACTTATACTTTATGGAAACCGCTTACAAAGCCTTGTTTTCAAAACACATCTGTCTGTCTGTCTGTCTGTCTGTCTGTCTGTCTGTCTCTCCGTCTGTCTGTCTGTCTCTTTCGGATATTCATTACATTTTCCTTCACTTCCACCCGTGAGAAGCAGCATTTCCTGGTGAAGTCTCCTACATGATGCAGACAATCGTCTCACATAACAACAGAGCGAGACAACCCACATACCCTGAGAGTCGTTCATACCATTCAACAAGCTACAGAAGATGCTGGAGCAGCCAGCCAGTCAGCCCGCTATCCTCCGCATTTTTCCCTAACCTTTTTTCCATTTATGGCGGCGCGACACCATCTTTCTGGCTTCCACAACATTTTCATCTTGAGAGGTTGAGGTTAATCTCTCTGCTCTCAAATTGCTCTCAAGGGAACAGCAGCTGTGACCAGGAGTTCCAGCAAAACATTCGATTAGAAATGTCTTTTTATGACGCCATCTGTTGGCTCCTCGCACTATCTCTGCAATCTCTCGAGAGAACAGTACCTACGGCCAGGGCTGGGAGGTAGGAAACCTGCCGCTGAACCTGTTCATATACCTTGTTCAGCCCTTCCCCTGCACCACACTCTATGTCTCTCCTTTGTTCCCCTTCTCCCTCCCCTTCTATGCTTCTCATTCATCTTGTTTATTTCCCTTCCTCTCCCAGCTTCTCTATATATTCCACCTACATTTCATTCCGATTTCCATCATGCCGTGTTGAAAACTGGTCAACCAGACTGGTCCCCACCTTCCCATAGTTTACTTTTCTCGTTCTTTTCTCCTTTCTCTTATCCATTTCTCCTCTTTTGTCACACATCCCTTGTTTCCTCCCCTCTTTTACGACAAGTAATACAGAGGACAACAGATGGCAGGAAGAAAACTTACCCAGTCCGGCTGCGTGCCCTTGTCCTCCCCTGGTCTCTTCCCAATGTATTTCTACCCCATTTCCTCTCACCAGTTTCTTTCCCCCTCCCCAAATCTCCTCCCCTCCCCTCCTTGTGACACCAGCTGGGTCGTGTAGGCCGCCGGGGAGGACGACAGATGGCACCCATGGTCGTCCAGCTGTCTCTTATGCCTTAATATCCGTCGCACAACTCAGCATTCCTGGATCCTTGTTGACCATGCAAAAACGTTCATCTTAAGGAAACGTTCGCCTCCTGACGTAAACGTTTGATCTCCGTGTTTATGGGTGCTTGGGGCTGCGGTTAAGGCTGTCTTTCTGTACAGGTGTGAATTCTATCTGGGATCCTCTAAGCAAGCGATTCTTTTATTGACAAGATTCTCAAGGCAAGAGATCCTTCTTGGAGGGATGCCTTTATCAAGGATAATTCATGTAGAAGTCTTTCATGTAGACGTCTCTAGGTAAGTGACATCCAACATTCCTCTGGAATGAGATTGTTTCAGACAACATTGCTTTCGTTTCTGACCTGATGTGACCCAACATTATTTGATGAGCTTACTGTTCGTTAAGATTTCATATCTGTGGGATTCCTTTAGATTAAGACTTTCTTAGTGAAGATAGTCTTTAGGGTCTTTATTTCCTTGGCTGCTGTATACCTGAGCTGCAGGATCTTATACTTGTAGGATAATATAAAATCGACATCATTAGGACTTAAGATGTAGGATTTATTAGCTGGAGTTTATTAGATCCTCATCCTTAGGACTCCTGAGTTGTGTGATCTTGTAGTTGTCGAATTTCATACTCGAATCATTTTATAAATGCTGCATTTTTTTCTTTGAATTGTTGAAGGATATTTACAATGCTGTAAGTGCTGCTGCAGGATTTGTGCTGGTAACAACGAAGGATTCTCAAAAGCATTACCATAAGATTCTAAGATAACAGTAGTCCAGACTTTTTTCATACCTCTTGTTAATCAGTTGTAAGATTTAACATTCTTATTTTTGTTGGCCAAAACATCACAATCGCTCGTAATGATGGATTGTGGTTCCTTGTTATACATTAATGAAGCAATGCAGTGTCGGAGAAGTTCGCTCATCCATTCATTGCTTCATTGATTGCCAGAGTTTGAAGACCACTCCCAAAAGACCCACTGTGCTTATCCTCCATCAGCATCAAACATATTCAGTCATCTGGAGAGCAGCGCAAATATCGAACGCTCATGGCTTCCAAGGAGCCTCAGTGAAGACCACAGAGAAGCCCCAGTCATCCATCGATATACACAGTGAACAGCTCTTACCTGAGCTGAGCTAATTTGCTCGCTAGACCAGCACACAACATTACCACACAGGCTCTCCCAGTTTGTCGGGAGTCTGCTCACAGGGAAGGCACCAGTGCATAATCATCAATCCATCCACACACTTCAGTAAACCTGTGCCATATATCTGTAAACTCTACAATTTTCCTCTGTCCCCCACTTTATCTTCCCTGCCCAAGTCTCTCTTTCATGTCTCTTAACTACCCAATAGGGGGAAAGGCTCCAGCTCATCTCTGAGACAGTTGTTCAATACCAAAAGCAACCGCAAAGTTGCTACCTATGTAAACATTGAGTGCCCCCTTTTTTCAGGAGTGTAAAGAAAGAGAATTTATTGTAAATAAACCCTTATTACAATGAGAAACAAATGATTTCAGATCGTAATTAAATGGGAAAGGAAATAATGTCTTAATGATGCAGAACAAAAAACTCGTAATATGTTGTAAAGAAGAAAAGGGAAAGGAGATGAAAACAGCGCCCTGAGGTGGGAGCAGACCCTCAGGACACGGGTCACCAGGGAGGACGTGCCCTCCCCTGCCTCACACAGCCAGTGTGCACCGTAGTGAACCATAACATTGGCTCTGGATCGTTGTATAGAGTTCCATAGTGATGGCTTCTATTGCTCACAGTAGCAAAGTACAGTGGCGGGAAGCGTGAGGGTGAGGCAAGACATTTAAAGCAGCTGTAGGGTGAGAGGGATGTGGTGGATGGGTTCCGGTCCCACCCGAACCGTAGCATTATTTGCCAATAAACTCCCGCTGGTGTGAAGGGCGTATACCCACCTTGTGTACCGGGAATATATGATTTGGTTCTTACCCTCCCTCCCCCACCCTCTACCAGTACCTCTCAGTTTTGGGGAGAAGATGAAGGTGGGGGGAGTTAAGGGGGAGAGGAGGGGGAAAGAAGTGATGGTGGGTGTCTAGGGAGAAGGAAGAGAAAGTAAAAGGATTCTAAGACGGAAGAAAGGGAGGTGGAGGGAGTCGGGAGTGGGGGAGGAGGGATAACTGCCAGAGTTCAGGAAGTAACGAAGCTTTGAATCATAAACTTCCAGCTTAATGAAGTAATTCATAGAATCATTTACATTAGCAAAGAGATGTATGGTTAAGAGGATGAAACTTAAAGAGACTGCTCCATGCATAGATAATCTACGTAATAATACTAATTACAACTGTATAAAAGATGAAGAGATACTGTCAGGGTAGAAGAGAGTCTCATTAATGAAAAAAGTTGACTCCAAACATGATTTTATTATAATGAATGAAACATAGTGCATACGTTAACTCCCAGAGCAGGACAGTACGACCCTTGAGGAAGAGGGTACGATCCTTGAGCATAATTGTACTGTGCTTGGTTGTGATGACCTAATGTTTTATCAGGTTATTAAGGTCGGGTCAAAAGCTGCGCCATCATACCCAAGGATCGCACCGTCGTGCACAAGGGGTTAAGCTGATGGTGCACTTTGGGTCATTGTAAGGTAAACAGTTTTATTCCGTCATATCATGATACATAAAGAACACACCAGACAGAAATATTAGGAACTCTAAAACCTACATAAATATTCTACAAGATATGAGAGAAAGAAAGCATTAAAGCTCTGAAAGCTTATGTATTTCATTAGACATAAATATTCTACAAGATATGAGAGAAAGCATTAAAGCTCTGAAAGCTTATGTATTTCATTAGACATAAATAGTTATATTACATATGGGAATAATTAATTAAAGGGAAGGGGAATTACGCTTGCCTCCAACACCCTTCCTGGAGCCGAGGTAGGAATGAGGCAGATAATTAAATATTGATTTTATTCTCGACTGTGTAGAAGATGAGGGAAAAACACTTTTGTTCTGAAAGACAATGTCTTTGAGATCCTGCCATACTGCCTCACCAAGATCATGATACTTAATTAACAGAACTTTAGATTTGGAAATTTCTAATTAAGAGGAAATCAGATTTCAGAATGCTGAGGTTTAATATTCCCTGCTTGGCTGTTTTGTGTTATGTATCCTCTCACTTGTGTTATATATCCTCTCACTTGTGTTATGTATCCTCTCACTTGTGTTATGTATCCTCTCACTTGTCCTATGTATCCTCTCACTTGTGTTATGTATCGTCTCACTCGTGTTTTGTATCGTCTCACTCGTGTTTTGTATCCTCTCGCTTATGTTATGTATCCTCTCACTTGTGTTATGTATCCTCTCACTTGTGTTTTGTATCCTCTCGCTTGTGTTATGTATCCTTTCACTTGTGTATTGATTTTGTCTTGTGTTTGTGTTTTGTAAGAATATCCTGTTTCTTGATGAATGTTACACAGAAGGTTATTTAAGCCAAATTCTTACCATATGTGACAGCAATAGACAGGAATCAATTTTAAATTAATATTTCTTGATGTAATGGCCATCACCCGCTTCCTTCTGGTAGGATTTGAATCAATGAAGAGAATATCGTTAAATTTGTTCCTCAAAGCTAAACCCATGAATCAGTTCAGACACTGGAAGGCCATGGAGGAGAACTTCCTCAGACCAAAGAAAAGTCGGCCAGGCTGACGCTGGCAACACAAAGGAACAAGATTGAAATAAGAATCTTGTGTAAAAGTTGTGAGCAACAGATGAGCAACTCTCTCGTTAATGAAAACAAACAGAAGGTCTTTCTTCCCTCGAGGAAGTGATGAAACTCTTCATACCTTGTGTAGTGGAATATAAATCTCTTCTCTTTCATCTTGATAACACAGGGCAGGTAGGTAGGTATCTTTGGCTCTGTTGGTCTTAAACTTGCGAGAAAAGGAATTGATTAGCCTTCTGAGGAGGAAAAGTGAACTGCCTAATTTGATGGGCAAAATTAACTTACTAAACTGATTAGGGAAATAACCCAGCCAATCTAATAGGCAAAATAGACCGCTAATTCTGCCGGTTTAGCGAACTGAATGATCGAACTGGCTTCGTGAGTTGACTTATTCAACCAACAAAATAGAATGGATAATATAACCGGTAAAACAAAACAGCTTATTCAAACGGTAGAAACAAATTGGGAAAAATATTTCATATTTCAAATTTTGATGAACACAAATACAAAGGACTACAAACGGCAGCAGACCACTGGGCTTACTGTAACGAGAGTGTTTGTGATGGTGGAACACACCAGGAACTCTGCGATTACTGAGGTAAGACGAGACAGACACTAATATTTCAATGACAAAAAAGCTTGTTAAGTTTTCATGTCAGTAAAGAAGATCAAATATTCAGTCGTGAACTTGAAGCAAAGTTTTGTCACGTCTTTTCTTAAACGTGTTTACGTTACAGCTTCCAACCACTCTAACTTGTGACTCATTCCATACATCAAGAATCCTCTTCAATAAAAATCAATTCTCATTTGAGGTCAAATGTTTACCCACGAGTTTGCATCCATGACCTCGAGTGGAATCAGACGTACGAAGTCTTAAGTAACATGGCAGATCATGAAGAATACCACACAAGACTTACACAGCGAAAAAGGAAGTTTCATCAAGCTTCCTCCGTATTACTTCAGACTTTAGTAATTAAAATATTCGTTTGATACAGTGTGTGAGGCACAGGAGACAAGCTTTACAAGGAACGTAAATTGATGTAATGAAGCGATTTTTTCTTAGGATCTCGTAGTCATCTTAACGTACCAAAATTCTCAAGATAACTTCTTAAAAAGATGTACAACATCTGAGTTGTGTGTTAACTCACAGTTTCATATCATGTTTACTGAAAGA